>PVIR01015121.1:0-38882 GCA_004026965.1 Petromus typicus | reverse complement strand
TCAGAGAGGGATTTCCTGTTCCTCATCTTGCACCACCTCCAACCCAACAGGCTGTTTTACTTCACAATATTTTACTTTGAAATTCTATTTTTTTTTTTTTTTTTGAGACAGGGTCTTGCTTTGTAGTTCAGGCTGGCCCTAAGCTCAGCCTCAAACTCACATCACAGCAATCCTCCTCCCTCTGCCTCCTGAATGCTGGGATTATAGGCGTGAGCCACCATGCCTGGTACTGTGGTATGTGGTACTGATTGCTACTGTGTGTGAGTCTCACCCAGTATGGTATGTGGTTATCAGGGATCGAACTCAGGTCCTTGCGCTTGCAAGACAGGCACAGGAACCACTGAGCTAAATCCCGAGCCCTATTTTGAAATTCTTATAGTTGTTTTTAGTCTGACCTCTCCTTTTTGACTTCACAAGAGCAAGCATTATTTTGCCTTTTACTTTTTAATCATCTTATCAGTACCTTTGGCAAGAATGTTTACATAAATGTTCTATGAAAATCATTATTATATGTAGCTAAATAAGATGGAAATTTATATACAGGAGAGAAGAATTGTGCTCTCCAAGAAGACAGGAGGAAAAAAGATGAAGCATCAGAATAGTGGTTGGAATCACATTTGATGAAGAGAAGGTTTCAAGATAAAGTCAAACTGCTGGGTCTACAGGCTTGCCTAAGAGGTTAGTAGTAATTTGGAATTCTGCTGTAATTAGTAGCACCTGGTCCAGGAAATCTAGATAGGCATTAGTGTCCAGGTGAGTAAAGAGCATCCAGATCCATCCCTTCCCCCCAAATACCTACACTGTTTTCATAGCCTTTGTTATGTGACCCCTTCCCTTCTGGGTCAGTATTAGTTCAGCAGCTATACTTGAAATTCTATAGATTCATTATAGTTTGACCCATGTTGTACCTACATTGTGGCTTTGCACAATAAATTATCCCTGACAAAGGGCTTCGGTGATTACCCTGGACCCCTGCAGACCCTCAGAAGCTGTCTCTCAATATGCTTTTCTGACTCTTAACCTCACTTGCCTTTTGGAATTCATTCTTTGATTTTAGGGGACATGAACTTAGTACATATGATGTCTTGTAGGTAAGGAGTTACATAAATAAGAAACTACATGAATGAATAAATGAATAGCTCTTCAATCATTCTGGTGAGCAGAAATAATTGGGGCTCCACATCCTAGACAAAATCAGAAAAAATATCAACTGACTTCTATTGGTCAAGAGATATTTGATAATTCCAGGAAGCTTATCAATAACTTTCCAGTCATTTTTCACTTCTGTTTCCTTTTCACACTTTCTCTTCCAAATTTCTCTTAGAGACTGAAGTTACTAGTGCATTTTTCATTGGAAAATCTCATTCTCAAAATTTCCTAATAAACTAAAAAAAAAAAACCAAAAAAACCCCCAAAAAAACAGATTGCCAAAGCCCACCTCAGTGCCTCAATCTAGTAGCTGCATAGTGGGTTTTGTGAATTTTTGTTTCTAGAAAGTTCCCAAGTGGTATGGAAGCTGACATTTTAGTAACCATACCTTTTAGGAATGTTGCATTAGATAAATATCATAAAAACAAAGACCTTCTATTCCTCTTTGATATTTCTTTTCTTTTTTTTTTTTTTTCAGGTTTTTTGAGACAGGGTCTTGCTTTGTAGTTCAGGCTGGCCCTGAGCTCAGCCTCAAACTCACATCACAGCAATCCTCCTGCCTCTGCCTCCCGAGTGCTGGGATTACAGGCGAGAACCACCATGCCCAGCATGTGGTATGTGGTACTGGTTGCTGCTGGGGTGAGTCTCCACGCCCATTATTGTTATCTGGTTACCGGGGATCGAACCCGGGTCCTTGCGCTTGCAAGACAGGCACCGGAACCACTGAGCTAACTCCCCGGCCCACCTCTTTGATATTTCTAAGCATGAAAAATATACATACTATGTGCCCAAAAAATGTGTTAAAGAAATAAAGGAAACTTTGTAATTACCTGTGTCTATTATCTGGTTTCAGCTTCAGATCTGACTCTTCTACCATTTTTACCCCATTTTAGCAGGGCAGCTCCATCATGAATTTCCAGACCCATCAACCAAATGCCCTTTAGTGCATTTTGTATGATACTGATCCTTTCAAACAAACATCATTTACCTTTATTTTTTTAGTGTCTTCTAAGGACCTGAAGTTGCTTGCAAAGCCCTGTGAATTTACAGTGCTAATGAGCAATGGCAGATTAATATGTTATGTCACTAGAGAGAAATTTTATCCTAGCATCTGATTGAATTTTACCCAAAGAGCATTGATTAATAACAACATAGCTGTATAACATAGCTCACTGCTTAAAATGTTTTCATGTATTGAAATGTTTCATTTAGCACAAAAAGATTTTTGAGTTAAGCAGTGGTATCACTATATTTTATAAATATTTTCAGATACCGAATTAAATGTTGTGTTAATTGTAATTTCATCTTATGTATCTCATAGAGATCTTTACTGAGAAACTATTTTGAGAGGATAGATTTTTACTTAAACTTGGAGAAAATAAATTCATATATACAAACAGATATAGGTATGAATGCACATAAAAATGTATGTTTATGAAATACTAAACAACTATTTTCTCTCACCTCATCCTATTGCATTCATAAGTTATAGTCTTGAAAACAAGACCTAGAAAAACAAAAATTATCTGTTCTCATACATATTAGATTAGGGCACTTACCTCATTCTCGTTAAATAGGTATTTACTAAAATTGCAAACAAATGACTTCTTATAAATCACGCTTAAAACTGTTGGGGATGTGAAGTGATCATGAGTGTGTGTGTGTGTGTGTGTGTGTGTGTGTGTGTTAAGGCATCAGAATCCCTGAGCCATTTCTAGGGTTGATTTAACTGGAAGTCCCTTCTCTGCTTTCCAGCAGATTCATTCTAAATCGTTAACTGAACAAAGTTAGAAATTGATGAAATGTTCTACCTCATGTCTCTTTCACACACACACACAAACACACGCAAAGTACAATTTCAAACTGCTTCTCTCATCTGCTGTGTTAGTTTTTCTGACGGGAAGAAAATACCTTATTTTGTCTTGAGTCAGATAGGTGTTCCTGGCAAAAAGAAATGAGGAGGAGATCCAGTGTCCAGGCTGCAGGTCAGGTGTTCTTTGAAAGCTGCCATCTTCCTCCAGCAACCGTGGATACCAGAAATTGTCACTCTTTCCAGAAAGGTCAAACAGAAGTTAAGAAAACAAAAGGCTGGAAGTGAAGTTATATGCTTGAAGTCATCCACATAGCAAATGGAAAGAACCTGAATAAGACACTGAATCAGAAATTGAATAAGGACTATGAAGGCTGGCTTTCTCCACTGCATTTTAAGATGAGGACTTTATGCCACTTTTATGAAACATCTCTGTGATGCCTTTCATTTCCCTCTGCTTCATTTTATCTAATTTGGAGAGTCAAACTCAGTCCTTCACATCCACACATCTTCTCTTATCCCACCTCTGGAAGAAGTAATTAATTCTAGAATTCTGTGCCTTTCATCTAGCATTTAACTGTTTGCAACTTGATGTGTTTATTATCCAAGGATATTAAAGTTGATAGTAGTGATGTAGGAGACTGAGATTTTAGATCAAATCAGTGAATTGGTTTGTTTGATTATCTGATTTCCTGCTCAACATGGAAGGGGTAGGATTTAATTGATATTTCCTACCAATTATCTTTGAAGTTCAATTTCCTGCTCTATTAAATGGAGATAAAAAATCTTTTCATGTCTTCTTGATGGAAAAATATTATAACACTAATAAATGAAATAATGTGAGAAAAGCATTTGGAAAAAATCCTCAGGTTTTGAAACATAATTGAATAGTCAATATCAATGGTAATATTATTGAGGCAATGACAGAGAGTGTAACAAAAATCTATGAACTTCTAAAGCACATGAAAACATAACAAAAGAAGCATAAAGACTCCCATTTAAGTTAAAATTTTCATAAAATTTTTCATAAGGATCATAAGCACTTTCAAAAATTATATGAATTTTTAATAAAGTTGGATTTATTTGCAGACTTTAATATTTTAGAATCAAAATGATTTTAATTAATGTCAGCATGTTTTTGATAAGTTTTCAAGGCAGCAAAGATTAAACATGAAGTTAAAAATAAGGAAAAGAGTTTAAACTATTAAGAAATGGCATTATTCAAGAGTTCATAAATCTGTTTAGTGGTATTCAATTGCTTGCCAGGAATACACAAATCACTCTATTTATATTCAGCTTTTCATATCTCAGTAAGTTTTTATGTAATAAAATGGAATTTAGAAATGAATATAGTCTGAAATCTTCTTTTCCAAATATAGGGGATTTGGAAACATCTGTAACCTTAGGAAGCTAGACTAGATCAGGTAGAAAGAACAATATGCTGTTGGACCAGAATGTGTTCAGCACTGTCCAACTCTTTGCCCATGGCAGGCATCACTAATGGATTGTAGCACTTTCCCAGTGGGGTACGAAATTAGTTTGGGCATCATTCTCTCCCCAGCAAGGGGAGAGGTTCCCAGCAACAGTTATCAATCCATTAAAGGTCTACCCTTGTAGGATCTCTTACATTGCATTGTTTCACTCTTACATTTTTTCAGAAGTATAAGAATTTGGTTAACTCTTAAAACTGTTAAAACCACAACAAAACAACAAACTTTTCCCGTTCTCTGGAAAGGGACGACATATTTCAGCATTCTAGGTGGTGTTTCTCATTCAGCTGTCTGTCTTCTCTGTTCTTCATTCTGTGAATGGTACCAGTGTCTCTCAGTAGGAGATGCCAAGTAAATGAAGCTGCCCAGCAGGAAACCCTGTTTGGCAATTCTAACAAGGCTTGAAGAATTGGTTTCCTCATTAGGAACTACAAAAGCTTCCTATCTGGTAAATTCACAAATTCTGGGCACTGATTTGATAGAGCATTCTACCTAAGCAAAATAGAGAATCCTACAGAATACAAATGAAAAACAAATATTTACGAATGACCTCCCCTTGATTATAGGAGAAAAATGTTTCTGTTTCCTTCAAATGCATTGTCTATGTAGGTAGACTTTAACTCCAGGAGTAAAGAAGTTTATCCGCTGAGCGGGAATTACCACTGGATCTGTTCCTTCCTTTGTCTACATCCTTTGTGCTTCATTTTACCTCAAACACAATAGTAATTGTAGATTTTTTTGAATTCACCTATGTGTCCGAGATTGTTCTAAGCAGTTTCCTTGCATTAGCTCATTTAATCCTCACAAGCTTTCTAAAGTAGGTACTACTAGCCCTTAATTTTTGACAAATCAAGAAATAAAGCAAAGAAAAATGAAACACCTGCCTAAAACCATACAAGAGCAAATGGCATAGACTTCATTCAAATCCAAGGAGTCTGGCCATAGGTGTAAGTCTATAACCAGTAAACTAACTCCAATGTGCGCTCTTGTCTGCCTCTCTTCCCCCTGCTCCTCCTCATCTCCCTTCTCTCCATGCTCCCTCCTTCATATCTCTTCTTCCTTGACTCTCTGCTTCAATTCACAAGATCACAATATTCTTGAGGCCTTTTGCAACTCCTAATAGAGTTCTTTTCTTTAAGTAGAGTTTTAAAAAATTGTGATCCTTAGTTTATTTTAATTCTATTTCAGCATTTGACAGTTTGGCAATAAGTTTTTCTTAGGTTCATCCCTGCTATGCACACCCTTCTTCTCCATTTTACCATAATTAGAGTTACACTTTTTCTCTGCTTTTCTATTTTTGATATATGCACATGTGTGTATGTAGTATGTGTGCACACACACAACATGGACATCTAGGTCACATGCATTCATGGCAAGCTCACAGTTTGGGGGTTTGGGAATTTCTGGGTTTTGTTTCTCACTCATAAACAATGTTTCCATTCCACCTCCATCCTCTAGAGAAGAGTAATAAAATTTGACTCGTGAACAGAGAGAGAGGAAAAAAATCAGGAGGGGAAAGTAATATGGGGAGAAAATGAAAGAGATTTAGTGCAGCTATCAGCCGACCGTTGTGCTGTCTTTAAGAGTCTGTTGAAACAACATAATAAAAGGTAATAAAGGTTGGATTTATAGCCTACCTGGCGGAAATGGCTTCCTGTGTGTATCTTGCCCACTAGCAGTTCATTGCATGTCTTTTTCATGGGAGCAGAAAGTTGTCCTTAGATCTCCACCTCCAGGCTTAAGAGACATTAGCAAACATTCAAACTGGGTCGCTTGGTGGGGGGAACATCTTTTTCTTTCTGCTTCTTGTCTTTGACCTGGGATTTAATGGTCCCATGTTATTTTTTAAAATCTGTATTTGGATGGGTTTGCTGAGGAAGGACTTTAAAGATCATTGAAATGGACAATAGAAACTTTGAACTTGAAAATAGCTGTGCCACTTTGTGAAGGAACAAGAACTTACCATTTTACCTTTGAATTTGAACAGATCTGCATAACTTTCAAAGTCATTCCTTTGAGAGGAGAGTGCTCTAGGGGGAGTGGGAAAATCAAACATCAGGAAAAAAAGGGGAAGAGCTGGTGGTGTTCACTCACAACAAATGTGGACCATGTTTCAAAAGGCATGTGGGCTGGATGTTGATCTTCTTAGTCAACCACATTCCTGACACCTAGAATATCATCAAAAGTTGAAGCTATTCCTTCCTTATTTATTTTATCAAAACTGATTTACACTGATTCAGCATCTTCTTTGTGCCCAGCTATGTGCCAGCTACAGTGCTACATGTGTGGACAGAAAATGTCTCCATTCTGATGAGCAAGTACTAGAAGGCAGGCTCTTTCTCTTTCTCTGTCTCTCTGTCTCTGTCTCTATCTCTGTCTCTCTCTCTCTCTCCCTCTCCCTCCCTCTCTCCCTGTGTATCTGTCTGTCTCCTTCTCTCTCACACACATACATGCACACAATAATAGTAAAGTTCACGATAACTGATAGGTGTATAGGATTCAAGTAGAGGCAGAGGCCTGCCCCTAGGCATCACAGAAGGCTTCCAACTCCAGTCAGTCCTTGTTCTAGTCCCAAATATGTACTTGACTGTACCAGTTAATTAAATTAAGTGAACAAAGAGGAAAGTGGAATCAGATGGTAAATTTAATGTGTAATTATGAGACACAGTGATTGGTGCAGGCAAGTCTCTTTTATTTTTGGCATTTTGTTTCCCTGTTAGTGTACTTAGACTTTGTCTCTACACCCACCTCCATCTCTCCCATCCATGGTTGAACTCACTGAGGGGAATAAAGGAATTCAGGATAATGGAATCCAGGAAATTCTGGAAGAAAAATGGAAAGAAAGCCATTAGTGGAAGCAGAGAACAAAATTGTAGGGGCTGGATGAAAGAACTTAATATTAGACCGAGAGTCACAGAAATAGAATAAATCCCCTAAAGTAGAGTTGATGGAGTCCACTGGAAACATTCACATAGAGGCTGTGCTGATGGTGCCACATGACCGGAGAGGCTAGAAGCACAGAATGGAGGATTAGTTCAAAGGAGTGAGTGTCACCCTCTCAGGGGTTACTGGCTCAGCCTCCCAACTCATTCAGGGCCTGTGCAAAGACAGCCTGATGGAGGAAAAGACTTCTCTCTAGGCAGGACCAGCAGCGTGGATTTTCAGGTTGATGAGTGAGGTCTGAACACTGAAGTTATGTGTAGACTCTGGGGTCTTTCTGCCAGGGATCCTTCCATTTCCCCTTCTCTGCATTCTTTTATTCACTTTATTCTTTTCAGAAAAATTCCAAATTTTTTACTCCTCTTGATTTCTATCACCCTTGCTTTCTTCCTCCTTTCATTTTGTGCTTCCTACTCTCATTATGTTCTCCAATTCTGTTATCTTTTTCTTTTCTCTCACACTCCTCCTTAGCCTTCTTGTCTCTTCTTCCATTTGCTTGATCCCCTTCTTGAGTCTTCCTACTGCATTTTTCTTGTCTATTGTTTTTTTCTTTCAAAAAAATATTCCTATGTTCCATCTCCTAACTCTTCTTCTTTCTGTTTGTCATCTCTGTTCTTTTTTATTTGTTCCCTTTCTTGTGTTTCCTTGTCCTTTTTTCCCTCTTATCCAAATGTGTCAGTCAGGGACATTTGCACAATCATCATCATCTGTAAAATGCCTATGTGGCTGGGTCCTTAAAATGATCTTCCATTAAAATAAATTTTCCAAGAGAAAAAAATTAAAGCTCAAATGGAAAAGCTATGCCATAGGTCAATGTCACATAACTATCTACTAGAAGGCCTATGATTGTATCTCAACTTTGTCTCCATTCATTTTACACATAGAATTAGAAATTGAGTGGATGGCCAGAAAACCAATCCTGATTCACTGACCATGTTACAAGGTTAGATGGAGCCTCCTAAGACTGAAAAATAGTTGTAGCTACAACCTCGGTGAAAGATCCAACTTGCTCTTAGAGAATGACTTATTTAACAGAATGATCACAACATGCAATCATTATTCTGTGTGCATGAGATATAAAACTCAGTGACTCACTACATGGAAATTACATTCCCCTGGGAATACAGGTCAATAAATATGTAATCCAGGACATAGTAGAAAGGGCTGTGATACAGTTATCAGTGACCATGGAAATATATTAGGTACAGTGATGAGATTGATGAGACAGAGCATGAGAGATTTTGATGTTCACAAAATTTATTTTTATCACTGTATTTTTTCTGTTTCCAAAGACATATGTATCAAAATCATAGCTTTCTTAACCCTAGCAACCACTAGTTTTGTACATGCATTGCAAAATAGATTCTATCCTAAGGTACTGATGGAGTTCTAATGTGATAATTTGTCTAAGTGTTCATAACATCTCCATAACGATTTCATCCATGAGGGTTTAAACTTAAAACTGACTTTTGTCCAACTTCTTTTGTATGAAACATATCACTGACCAAGAAAATCTCCCAACCACTTCTCATTTCAAATGTTCTTTGACTTAATTTTTGTTCCCTCGGTCTCAAGATTCTATAGCGCAGGGTAAAGGCTGTAGATACCTTCATGCCCTACCTTGTTATGGAGGATCTCAGCCTCTTGTGCCTCTCTGAAATTAAAATGCTGTCCTTCATCTTGGATTCAAGTCATGGCTTCTCTGTTTGTTAGTGGCTAGACCGCGTCACAAGCTCAGTAGTACATGCAATGTAAAACAGTCATCAATGGACCTTACTATAGGACAACAAGACAACTGTTAGTCACAAGAACTTCCCAATACTTTGGGTTTCTATTCACTGTCAAGGGAAGTTTAATCTGCTGTTTTTTTGGCTTGGAAAGGAAAATTATCCAGAGATAGTGAATGTAATAATGATGGCTGCCCCTGAGACTTGAAGTATACTTTATTCAATATGCAGATTGCCCTTTACACAGGTACCCCCTCTGCTTCAAAGCCCATTCCAAATGGAACCTCCTCAATGGTACCTTTTTACATGACACAATGACATCACCATCTTTTGAAGCCTCATACTGAGGTGCACTGGAGCCAGAGTAACCTGGATTCACACCATGCATCTAGCAACCGCCAGCTGTGAAACTGAAGCCTTTAGTGTTCATTACAGCAATATCTCCTACACTACAGCTTCTTCTTCTGGTGTGTAGCTTTTGAAATTTCCATATATCACCTGCAATCTAATTACTAAGCTAATCTATGTTGCCCTTGTAGACACCATCACCTATCATGAAAATGTGATTGCAAAGCACCCAAGTGTCACTGGAAGTGGAAGCTCCATAAAAAGGCCAAGTGCATGTGGCTTTGATGGCCAAACTCAGATGAGACCATCCTTAAATTTGTCCCAGCTCAGTGACCATACTTATGCATGAAGAATCTTATGCAGCGACAAATAGATGGAATTGTATTACTTACATTTTTTAAGTCAAAAAAATGGACCAATGCTGTCAACCTTAAGGTGTGGGTGAAAAATAAAATTTAAAGATGTGGAAAGTACCTGACATTTGGAAAGTGTTTATTGAGTACTACAACTTCCCTACTAACTACAGTGGCATTAACTATGCATATATCTTACATTTTACTAGAATTGTTGCTATTCTATGGCAGGAGTTGAATTGTATTCAATTTATAAACCCTGCATTAGCTGTTAGGTCCATAATATATGTTTTTTACATATTTTTGAATAAATGTATGAATAAATTTAGAAACCACTGACTTGATAATCAGCTTTAGTTATCAACAGTGTGATGTCGGTCTGTTTTCTGTTTTTGCAGAATGATTTTCCTCATGTTTACAATGAGAAGGCTCAGATTGAAAAGGCAGATATTTTTGAACAAGTGGGAAAGATGTAGCAATTATTTTTTGTTATTGTAAAGAATTGTGATGAGGAAGAAGAATGGATTCCTGGGAATGGTAGGAAAGGTCCTGCTACTTATATGAGAAGTTGGAGGTTATTTTGCATCTGTCTTCCTGCATATCAGCTAACTGGGGCATCCCACATTGAGCAGGCAGATTCTATCCTTAATATTCTTAATTCTACCACTAAGTGACTTCCTTCATTTTTAACATTCTACAAATTTGCAACAGGTCTTTTGAGTTTGGTCTTTTCTATAACTGATAGGTTAGTGGCATGGTTGGTGAGCTGAAAAGTCCAACAGCCTGGAGTATGGATCACCTGGGGTAGACCAGCTGTGTTCTTTCAATGATTCAGAGAAGAGTGGAATAGGACTTGGGCACAAGGGGAGGAGTATTGATCAGGGACTGGATTTTAAGTGCACTTCCAGACATGATTACAGAACCCTGATGAAGGGTCTGAAGAACCTCTGCAGGAGAGCACTCCGAGAAGAGAAGAGGAAAACCTGGAAAATGTGAGCACAAAGACTCTAAATGAAGAAGGCCTTCAGAGCCAAAATGTAGATTTGCAACATCCCATAAGAGCATCTGTATTTATCTGGTGGGAATGAGAGTTAACAAATCAAAAATACCCCCCACTTTAGTCTCAACACTTTAGAAGTCAAATTCTCAATCATGTAAAGTCTGTTTCTTTTTTTCTTTTCTTAAAGAAAGAATAACTCAGCTTGCCAGTTATGTTGTTTCATGGCTTCCTCTTCTCAACATGAGACTCCCTCAGGGGAGTAAGGGAACATGTGACCCTTAGAAGGGAAGGGATGCTAGAGGCCTCAAACCAGCCATGAAATGCTTCATGTTCCTAGCTCTCTTGTGCTGAAAGCTCACCAACCACAGTTAGTAGCATCTCTTTTAGGAACTAGACATGGCAATTCTTCCCCATGTCCAAGAGGAAAGAGGAATCAGGTATGTGTGAATATTAGCAGTGTCTTCTACAGCAGGAAGAGGATGATAAAGCATCAAAAACCCAGACCTACCAGCTGTCTGAAGTGTTAAAAGAAAAAGGGAAGTCAACTCAAGTCTGTATGTGGGCTCACTGAGGATTCAATAAGGTTTAGATATTAAATATGTCCCTAGAGTTTCATGTGTTTAGAGTGGGGACTGATGGGCAGAAGTGGGTCACTGTTTGCATCACTTGGAAGGGTGATCCCTTAGAGTAGTTCCTCCTCTCCTGCTCCCTGCTTCTTGGCCACTCTACAGTGAATAGCTTCCTTTCACCATGCCTTGCAGCCAGCTGAAAATGAACTGTGCTCATTGAAATATGGGCAAAAATACATCTCTCCTTTAAATGGTAGGTATCAAGTATTTTGTATCAGTGATGGCAAATCCAACTAATATAAGTTGAATCATCTCAAATAAGACAAAATCTACACAGTCACAGATGCTGCCCTAGGGTATCAGAGAAGTTACATGAAAAATGTATGTGATAAGCTTAAATCCATGTCAATGGCAAGACATGTAAAACACCCAAATTATTTCATAATTGCTAGATGCATTAATATGAAGCCATAAATTGCTTGAGCTTATGTAGCTTCTTTTTAACAGGTACCAGCATTGCCCCTATAATAGGAGATATTAAACAAGATTGGCTCAGAATCAGTTAGGATTCTACACTTAGGCACAACCAGACACAGAAGGGTCAGAGCAGGTAGTTAATATTTCCCAGATCTGGGGAGCCCAAAGCTACAGCATGAGTCTAGAGGGTGGCCAAGCGTGAAACCAGAATCTTGTGCACCCTTGGAGGCTGGCACTTGTTGAAGCACATTGGTGAATTGCAAGAAATCTGATGCTGGTTTTATGAAAATGGGGGCGAAAATACTTGGATATTAGTCTTTCTGATCTATCTGTTTTGGCTATTTCTTCTTGGTTCTGGTCTTTTTACATTTTTTCATCTTCTTTAACTGCAGCATTTAGAGCTGTAGCAAAAGCATCTATGTTGTCTTTCACTGTTTTATTAGTTCACATTTCAGTTACGTACTCATTTGTTATTTATTTATGAATCCTTTTTTTTCCCCTTCCATAAAGCCATCTAGTTCTGTTTTATTTGGTAAGATTGCAAAAAGTCATTGAACTTGGTCTTTTCTCTGGGCACTGTGCTGAGCATCAGGGACACGAAGACAAAAACAATAATGACAAGAAAAATGAAGATGTGCAATGTGGTGATGGATACATGTGTGTAAATACATAGCTCCCCAAAACTACTGCAGAATTGAAGTGGGAGCACTGGTTTGGCAATCTGTACTCACCTAAGAGAGCCTAGGTAAAAGGATTTTTGAAGCAGATGACATTCTACCAATTCCTGAAGGAGTTATTCAAGTGGAAATGGTAGGAAAAGGAACATAGCACCAGGAGCTAATGGCAGGCAAGTGAGGCATGCTCTGCACCAATCAGCCCCTGTGCAAGGCAGCTCTTGCTACAGTGTGCCTGATGTTGCCAGTTTATTCAAAACATCACAAATGAATTGTACACATTGTACACAATCATTTAAATAGTGATTTATAGGCACTGGGAAAACTCACGATTTCTCTCTTGTTGCTTTTTTTTTTTTTTTTTTGCTTATCGTTACCATATAATGCCTCACAGTAAGCAGTTTTTCAGTAAAGTTACCAAGAATTTGTCACTAAGCCCAGTTTTAACTTTCTTTCTTTCTGAGGAAGACCCTGAGGACCAGAAACAGGGCAGCCTCCTGGAGAAGCCTCCGCATGCTTTTCTGCTTGGAGAAACATCTCCTGGTGTCTCTTGTGCTGTCAGTTTCCAGGCCTCTGAAGAATCTGTCTCATGTAGACCCTGCAATTAGAAGCCCCTCCCCTTTTGTGGAGCATCTGCCTCCTTAGCTATGCACCCATTTGATCTCAAAGAGGTCATCATGGGGGCTGCTGCAACCCACAGCTCGGGGAAGACAGGACACTCGGAATCAATGTGTGGTTCCAAGAGTTGGGTCATCACACTACTGCTTCCTGTCTGCCTGCACATTTGAGTTCAAGGGTCACATCTTGATTCCTTCGGTTTTTGCAAGGACCTATCAGTTTAGTGAGAGAAAGAAATGCTACTTTTTCAATAGATGAAGATTCTGAGGCTCAGAAAGGAAGCATTTGGCAGAGGTCGGGCTCAGGGCTGACCAGAAAACTCTCTGTCACAGCCTTCCATGCTAGGACTACCTGGCTTTATAGTCCCCCTGGGGAGGCAAGAGGAAGGAAAGCAGATTTGTCTCATGGTATTTTTGATGTGTGTGTATTTCTATACACCTACATTGTTAAATAAAGTTATGTATTAAAATTAAATTTCATTCACTTATTTTTGAATAAATTGAGTTCATTGATACATTTCAAGTATGCATTATGATCACACTGATCAATGACAGTTTGTACCTATGCATGACACATCTCAATTCTTATTTTTCCCATCTTCCTGTCTTCCCTTTAACCTCCCCACTTGTTTTCATTTCTTCCTTTTTACCATCAACTTTTTCTTTCCCTTCTGGGCTTTCCCCTGACCCCATCCAGCTTTTCTTTCCCTGTGAGCATTTTATTTTCTTTAATCTTACAAACATGTACACATTGTAAGAAAGGTTTAAAATCCATGAATGTGTAATGAAAACCCTGAAATCACTTGTTATACCACCACCCAGAGATATGTTTTGTTTGATATACAATGTGTGTGTATGTTTATAAAATTTTTATGAAATCAGGGTTACGAGATGTACGTGCATACATAATTCTTGTTTGATTTAACTTTATACTGTAAATATTTCTCCCAACCATTAAAGGCTCTTGAAAACCACAAATTTGGTTTGGCTCCATTAAATGTGGGTCTCACTCACTGGATCATCTTGCTCTCATGTCTGAAAGAAAACAGACAGAAAAGAAAGCATTAGCTTCAGGGAAGGAAATGCAATATACATTCTGAGTTCTTTCTAAGCCTCTTTGTGTATCTCCATTTACCCATCTGTGACATGTGGACAAGAGCTGTCCTTTCTTCACTCACATGATCTCTTTTCAAGACTTACAAGAAACTGTAGCACAGGTTTAGCTAAGGAAGCTTGACACTGCCTGATGCTTGAGCTGGGGAGGGCCCCTAAGGCTGCTCATCAGCACAGGGACAGAAACCTTCAGAGTGAGAGGAACTTTCCCCCCAGGCAGTGCTCCTCTGGGAGGTACAGTTTACAAGAGGCATATTTGTTCCCACTGTCTTCACTGGTTATTCTTCTCTACCTTCCTATTGGAGAGGTCCAAAGGAAATCAGCAGCCACAAAAAACTCAGTAACAGTAATAGCTTCTCCACTGACAGATTTAATATACAACATTTGGTATGGACCATTAGGATCTGGCCCAGAGAAGCTCAACCACCACTCGCTTGGAGTTATCCCTGATGCTGGATGAGAAGAGTCTTGCTTTGCACAATAAGCAGGCACCTGTAAAAGCTGTCTTTAAACAAAGAACCCTGTAAAAGTGAGTGCCACTATTTCCCTGCTTTATTTTCTAAATTGAGAGATTTGAAATTTAATATTCAATTGGCCCCAGTATTTTTTTAAAAAATAATTTTTACACATGTGGAAAATTCTTTATTTTTCTATCTTTCTGCTCTCCCTCGGTCATGAGGACTTCCAGGCAAAGACGGAAGCAGTGGTAGAGGTTTGGTTAGGTGTTGCCTGAGCCCTGAAACATCACAGAGGACATGTTCGTGTTTCTCTCTTCTTGCCTTATATTTTCCTCTCTCTCCAGCTCTCATGCTTGAGTTGTCTCCTCCCACTCCTTCTGCCTTCAGAAATAAAAAGCAAAAATTTAATGACACCTACATTTAAAACCACAAGGAGTTCAGCATTGTGAGGAATCAAAAATTAGCTCTCACATATTCTCAGCCTTTGGAGAAACTCACAGATAGAGAATTAGAGAGCTTCATCTATTCTCAAAAATTAAGGAGTAGAACAAATTGGAAATAAGTCAGGGAAAGTAGCAGGTGATATAGCAGCATATCCTTCCTGTGTTATAACTTGAAGGACCCCTGGGCACTCTGTCATCTCACATGGTTGGAACTTGTGCCAGAGGAAGTAACTAGTCTAAAGCCCCCTTGTGATAAGGTCTGTGCTTTGGGTTTACATTCCTAAAGTTTAGACACTGACTCAGTGACATACTGGTTACTAATGTATCTCACCTCGTGGAAGCTCAGTTTTCTTTTCCATAAATCTACCTTTCTCTGCATGATTGGAAGCAAAGCTGTGAATCCATATGTGTAGCGCCTCTGACCCACCAGTGTTCCGTAGGCTGTCTCTTGTCCTATCCCCAGCCAGCATTTTCCTTTGGAAAGTCAAAGCACCATTGGAAATCAAATTCCTTCCATTTAACAGATGGGTAGGGATCCATTTGGGAGGAGATTGTCGGAGTGTTTATCTCCAATCAAATGGCAGCTCACTCTGGCAGAAAAACAAACTCAGGCCAGTGGGGTTCTTGGAATACTAGTTCTGTTTGTTAAGGGAAGAATCAATCCTCCAGCAGGTCCTCTTGAGCATGGAACTCAAACAGATGTGCAAGGGCAATCCTCTCCCTGGGAGGGCTAGAACCCTACTTCCCTCCCTGATCTGGACCATACCCAGGGGCTTTCAGTATTCCCACCTCAGGTCTCTCCCAGACTAAACATGCATTTTAAAAATGTGTAGCTCAGAAAGAGAGAAAAAAAAAATTGCCCACTATTATATAACAGGCTGATGGTGGAGATTAAGGAAGAAATCTAACCTCTTAGAAATAATTGAAGACAATATATTTCTTACCCAGTAGATCTTGCTATATAAAGTGATGTTCAGTATAGCTGACCTCCTTATTTAATTGTCTTAGGACATGAAAAGAACATTTGCTGCGTTTCTTCTTAAAAGAAAGCCCTCAAAGGGAGGGCAGGAGGCATGCTACAGAAAGTGAGCCAGTGGAGTAGATAAACAGGATCTAGAAACTGAAAGACGTAGATTGAGGGATGGACCAAGGAAGAGAGAACAGAATTAGAAACTGACAGAGAAGCAGAGAGGGGGAAAAGAAAGACACCAAGAGAAAGATGTTAGTGACAAGAGACAGGGGGAAGCAGCACAGAAAGGTGGTGGGAAGACAGAGCCAGATTCTTAGATGGCACAGAAGAAAAAGGTAACTGGAGAAGGAGATGTTGGCACACACCGCAGGTTGGCTTGGAAAACCAAGGCCTGGAGCCCAGAACAGGTAAAGTGTGGGTCTTGCTGCCAGTAGCCAGCAGCAGGGGGCATCAGAACTCCATGGATATAGAAACTGCATAGGAAGCTTGTCAGAGCGAAAGAAAAATAGCAGCAGGAGAAAAGACAAGAAAAACTCTCAGTCCCTTTCAGAGAAGTGCATGCTGTTCCTAGGAGATTCCATGTTCAGTGGTCCAGGTGGCTCCAGCAGGCATCCTCTTGCTCCGCACTGGTTCAGAAGTTAGGTGAGTGGTTTTTAAACAGGATCTCGGGTGAATGAATCCACAGAAAATTGCCTGTGCTTACAGGAAGTGTTTAAACACAGGCATTGAGCTAGGTAGGACTTACTCGGTGCAAATGTAACTGTTTTATCTAAGTATCTTGCTTGCTTTTTCTTCCATTAGAACAGAATGATTAGTAACATGGCAAGATAGTTCCCATTTGGGGAAGTGATGGGAGAAAAATGAAGCTTAGGGTGAGAAAAGATTGAAGAATTGATATCAGGACATTGTCTGCTTCCTTGGTCTTTTCACCTAATTTGTGCTCTGTCTTATTCCATCTTGTCTCCTTGACACTCATCGTGGGGATCACGCTGGATGTCAAATTCAAGATCTCCAGTGTTCTTGTTCTGTGAGTAAACTACACTCCAGCTTCCATTTATTCCACACTACTTCATCCAGTATCCTTTTCTAAGGCTCCTACAAAAGATCAAGGAAAGAAATCATATCCATTTCTAGTTTTCAAACAAGTACAGAGGATTATTTTCTCTGAGACAGAATCTCACTTTGTAGTTCAGGCTAGCCCCAAATTTGCTATGTAGCCCAGGCAAGCCTTGAACTCAGAAATCTTCCTGCCTCTGCCGCCCAAGTGCTGTGCTTACAGGCATGAGTCACCACGCCCATCATTGTGGTATGTAGTTACCGGGGATCTAACTCTCAGGACCTTGCACTTGCTGGGCAGATGCCGGAACCACTGGGCTAAATCCCCAGCCTTTGATGTTTCTTATTAGAACAGCAGGATCAGGTGCCTATACCTGAGCCAGTCACAGCCATCAGGAAAAGTCATTGGACTGACCCACCTGGAATAACACATCTCCTCTTGTACACAGCCTGGAAGAATAGAAAAGGGAAGAATTATTCTAAGCTCCTTTTAAAATCTTCTATCAAATGACTTGTTATACCTGCCTTGCCCAGCAACAAGCATAGTTATCACAGCCCAAGCAGATGATGGAGAACATCATCTTGGTCTCTGTTACCAGTGGTGCTGATGAGGAATAAGATGAGATGAACAAAATGTAAGAGGGTCCATGGGACTTGGTATTAGTGTCTTCTGTGACATAATAAAAGCAATATGCGCATGGGTAAATTCCTTCTCTCTTTGAATATAAATATCCTCTGTTGTGAAATACGAGAATTTGATTCCTTAAAATACAGAAATTTGATTTTTTTTAAACTTCTTTGTGGTTTTTAGACCCCATTTGAGACACATAGGCAAAATAGATGCCTGTTCTTTTCTTCTTCATGTCAGGAGTTGGAAACTCCCCTACTAGTTCACCCACAGATGACGGATTAAGAACTCCTGCATTAGTTCATTTTCAAATGATGCCCGACTCTGTTGAACTGATAGAAAAGAGAAGCTTGGTTATCAGCAGGAACAGGAAACTCTACGTACCAAACAGACATGCATTTTTCTCTTTGGTTTAAATCTCTTTCCCAGAAATAGCATGTATGTTCCTCATTATCACCTTCCTCCACAGACTCCTTCTTGTCTCTTCCCTTTTCTTCCTCCACCTCCTCATCTTTTCTCCGCTACAGGTAGTCAAGTGTATGTGTGTGATTGAAGCTTTTTTTCTTTCCAACTATATTAGCGGAGGGAAGTGTCACTATCAGGGAAATAGATGGGACATCTATCATCTCTTATCTGCATCTCCGAGAACTTAAATGATTTCTTTCCCCCAACTAAAATAAATCAAAGGAGATGAATTTTAACTGCAGTCACCAGGAGGTGGATTCAGTACATCCACGGGAGTCCCCACACAGGAGTGCTGTCATATGAGCTTGTCCCTGCAGGCGGGAGGATAAGGGAACTGCAGGAGTCTGGAGCGGAGGAACTCTGGGGATTATTAAGCAGGTCCTGGTGGGAAGGAAGCAGCCAATCCAGGCTTATTACATCTAAAGGCCAGAGAAACCCTGCCTTGTGTCAGGCCTGACTCCACTTGGGCCCCTTCGTGGGGGCTTAACTAGGGATTCAGTAGGCTCCTCACTCACAAACAGCCCCAAGTTGCAGATGGATTCAGCCCATCAGTCACTCAATACTTCAGCCAGTTTGGAACTGAGGACAAGCCCAACCCCGGCCTCAATGTCACCTGGATTTATATTTACTCTCGTGGCTATGGTTAAAGACTTTTAGCCATTGTTGAATGTTTAGCCATTGTGATTGTTGAATGAGTGATTCATCCATGGTAGGTTCTAATATGAATTTTACAGTGTCATAAACAGTGAGAGATATATCCTTACTCTAATACCTAGTGAATCGAGATCTAGGTATTGTCCTAAGAAAAATGAAAGCATGTGCTCACCAAAAGATGTGTTCATAGCAGATTTATTCAGAATAGCACGGTGTTCAATCAATGCATAAAGCAGTTAAAATGTTTCTATCAGGTGGAATGTTATTTAGTTACAAAACCCCAGCCATAAATCAGATCTTCATAAGGACCTGTGTGAACCTTAGAAACATCATAGTGAATGAAAAGAGCTAGATACTGAGAATACATACTGTATATTTCACTTACAGGAATTCTAGGAAAGTTAAGACTAATATTACAGAGACCAGATCAATTTATCACCTGGGATGAGAAGTGAGTTACATATAACTACATGAGATGACAAAAATGTTCCATGTCTGATTGACATCTATTTTAAAAGATTTACCAAGCTATATGGAAAATAAATACATACTTTTAGGCAAAGTTGTAATTGAGAGTTGAAATAAAGAGTTTTATTCTCAGTTCATATAGAAGCTGTATTCCAGTACTGACAAAAATAAACCAATGCAAAATGTTCCTTCTAGAACAGCAGGTAGTAATAGGAGGTGAAATAGTGCAGGGTTTAGGGAATGAATGGCAGGAGAGGCACAGTTGGCTTTTTATGGTCAGTAGTTAGAGAATGCCTCTCTGGGAGGATCTGAAGAAATGAGGGTGTGAACCATATGGCTGAGGAAAGACATTCCTCACTAAGGACAAAGCAAGTGCAAAGGCCCTGAGATAGCAGTCTATTTGTTTTAATCAAGGAAAGGCAGGTGAGATAGTGTGGCAAAGCAAAGTGGTTATACCTCAGTCCTAGAAACAGAAAGTTGTAAGGACACACAACCTTCGGGTTTGGACTTTAACTTTCCTTCTCTTTCTATTTAAGAAAAAAGAAATTCAGCATCTTATAATATATCCAGAGCTAACTGGCTCTTTGTGAAACAAAGTATATGTTCAATATTAAATTTTGTAACCCAATACTAGATATTATATTTCTCTTAATGTCACATAAAAGAACACTCTCATGTCCTGATGGTAGATCCCTTTGGCTTATCTGTAGTTCAAGGCCTTCTTTAGAAGTTTTGTTCAGTTCAAACAAACATTGTTTTGAAAGTGAACTTTCTCAAACATCAACAGCAGGGGAAAGATTAATAGGCTACAATTTGTGAATGTGTGTGGTAATAGGGATTAAACTCAGGGCTTGATGGTTGCCTGGTGGGTACAAGTGCCAGTGAGGCAATTTTTGTGACCTTTCATCCTCTGTCTCTATTTACATCCTTCAAATGAAAATTGTCTTGATTAGCAACTAAAAGTAAAAATCTCTTGATAAAATAAATGAATGCCTTGCATTTTTTCTTATAATCATCTCAGAACCACTGTACATTGATTTTTGTTATTCTTATTTAATAAATAAGAATCAAACTTTGCATATGGAGGTAACATATGAGGTTTAACATTTAGCGATGCTATGATTGCATAATCCATCTGGCTAAAGATGTGTTCTCCTTCACACATTACTTGTATCCACTTCCTGATTCACAGTTTTAGGTCAAGCAAGACAGCAAAGTTAGTCAGCTGCTTCTGCCATCTTTAGGAGCAAGGCCAGCCTGGGAATGTTGGAGAAGCTAATACAGGTAACTTCAGCAGTCATGAAGTTCTGAGTCACCAGACATTCTCAGGTCTGTATCTGACTATCTTGAGGTCTAGAGTTGGGGAAAATGGATAGCCAGTGAGTTCTGAGCCAACACAGAGTAGTCCAGGAGACTCTTGTAGCTGGCCCAAAGTGAGAAGTTACTCACCTTGGCTATGGAGCTTTCCGCTTGTGTTTGGAGACACCATTAGGCAAATGAGCGGGTCTGAGAGAGACTGATAAGGCTAAGGGAGAAAATGTGTGAGTCTTTCCAGAGAGGGCCCTTTGAAGCAGCTACTGAACAAGAAAGCTGCTGGCCTGAGATAGGAAAGGCCTTGAAAAATAACCAAATGAAGGCCTCTTTGCTCATTCCTTGTGGCTGAATATTATCAGGAAGGCCAGTTGTGCTGACAGAAGGCTGTAATCACTCAGTAGGACACAAACTCCTGGTGAGATTGCCATTGCGGTTCAGTTCTAAACCTTCCGGATCGTGTTCAAAGACATGCTTCTCAGTGTGAGGCACCCTGTTCTGCCCTTGCAGCTTCATTTGCATTTCCCAGACACCTGAGAATTATGCTTGCTGCTTGCCGAAGACTATTCCTTCTCTCAGAAGGATTAAGCTTTGAGTGGTCTCTTGGGGAAGAAAAGGCTGGTTATACCTGCTTCCATCATGGCTGCCATCTTGGATAATGTACGTTTACACCCAGGCCCACAATCACTGTGACAATGGATTAACCCGTCTCCTGCCTGAGCTGCCTTCTATGAGAGTCAAGGTTACCTCAGTTATAGAATGACATGGAAGTTTCTTTTTTCTTGGTTTGTAGAGCTTTTTCTGCTTTGCTAGCTATGTCAACCTTTGCCTCTCCTAATTAAATCAACAGCATTCTGATGAGGTAAATGGTATTCATCAGGTCATACAGTTACAGAATTAATGTTCAAAGAGAGAAGAAATGTAGGCAAATAATATGAGCGATTAGATAATACCTCGTATTTTATTCTAGACCTTAAAATTCAGGAAAAAGAAGTACTAAGAACTTTTAACATGCCATACATTAGCTATTATCAAAATATATGGTGTATGGTGTTAGAGAGGTTAAAGAACTTGGAGAATACGTTGTGGATCCAGGAATGAACTCAATTCTTGCAGTCCTTCAAGATTCTAAGGACTTGTGTTTGTCCTCAGGGATTCACATTGCTTCACACACTTTTTTACAACCTTTGTGTGTACCATTGAACCATACTTTATATTCCAGTCATGGTTTTAGTTCTTTACTTAATGGACTCATTTTCTCTTATGTCATTTCCATAGATAAAATTTCCCATTCAATATTTCTATAAACAAACTCAATGATGCTTGATTGTAGTTGCCAAGATATTTGAAGATTGTATTACGAACTTCCTGAAAGGGGCCATTTCTGCCTACTGAGGGAATAACAGAATACACTTACTATCTCCGTGAAAAAGGTACCTTTCAAATTTGATTATAATTCTATATTCATAGAAGCAGATGGTTAGAGATAACTGAGAATGCTTTAACTCTGATGTGTAAAGAAATTTTGGAGGTCTTAGGATTACTAAGAAAAGACAGACAAACTCATTTTTATGTATAATGTTGTGTGAGACTATGCATTTAATGCTTTGAGAAAACTTAATAATGACAGTTGTCTTTAAATGTGAAATTCTAATAAGTAGGAGATATTAGAAAGTGATTTTTGTATTTTTTGAGATAGGGTTTTGCTTTGTAGTTCAGGCTAGCCCTGAGCTCACTATGTAGCCCAGCTGAGCCTCAAACTCAGCAGCCCTCCTGCCTCTGCCCTCTGAGTGCTGGGATTACAGGAGTGAGCCACCACCCCTGGCACTGTGGTATATGATACTGATTGCTGGTGAGCATAAGTCTCCACACCTGGCATTGTGGTATGTGGTTACCTGGGATTGAGCCCTGGCCCTTGTGCTTACATGACAGGCCCCACCACCACTGAGCTAAATCCTCCATCCAAGAGCACATTGAATTTTGTAAAGTGGTCAAGTAATGTCACTTTTAAATGACAGTATTAACCAATACATATTTCTTCTACTTTCCAGAGTTAATAGCTAGTTATTTTTTCCTTCATTGTAATATTATTTTTCAGTAAGTGTCCAAATTAAAGAAAGTTATATCATGAATGTGAATTTCAGATTCCTTCTTCACAAAATAGAAACTATTCTTGTCCTATCTATGTCCTAGTCAAGGAATAATTTCAATCAAGAAGAATAAAGACGGACTGTATTATGAAATTTTTTTTTTTGTCTACATCAAGCAAGAAGAAGGAAATTCTAAGTGATCATGCTTTGTGAGCACAGATCCTCACAAAAGACTTGGGAACTTCTTCAGTCTACAGGTCCTTCACAGAGTTTAGATTCCGAGAGCAAGATTTGGGGGAGTCAATGATTAGTTTATTGGACCGAAGGGTCAGTATCCAAAATGAAGACTGTTGGAGAGAGTCTAGTTGGTTTCATCAGCCTGCTGTGGTAGGAAGGTTGAGCTCAACTTAAATCCCTACCAAACAAAGCTAAACAGTGTGGACTACTGAGCTCATGTTTAAACCTCATAACATGGCCCTGTGTCCTGTGTGCTCACCTACTTTCCTTATGCTAAAAATATCTTAGGGAACATTTAAATTTCTTGAGGAAAGTGTTTTATGGACAAGAAGGAATGATGGGGGAGAAACCTCATTCACCATATTCTTTTCCTGTTCCCAGTTTTGTTCACTTGATGGCTCAGGGAATCTTCTCAGGGATGACTAGAGCTATGGTACCTCACCTCACACCTTATTTCTGAAAAACGGAGCTACTCAGAGCTATTTAACTGATTTAAATTTAGGTTTTCTACCCACCAAAGTTCTACTGTATCTGCATGCATTTGCTATTTCACTGAAAAACAAGGTCCTTTGAGATGTTATCATATAGAAAAGAAATCCCAAGACTCTAACTCTAAAACGAATGCCAGAGGATGAGAAATCACACTGAAGAATTCAAAGTCTGTGGGAAGAACAAAGAAGATGCTGAGTGACCCAACTTTAGCTATAGAAGCTGGATCCAGAGCTACGAAGAGAATAATGAAAAGGTTTCTTCCATTCCTTGGAGCTGCCTCTCATTAATAATCCAGGGCCTTTACAGTGTCTACAATTTTCTCTTCTTCTGTCTGCACCATAGAGAAAGCAGAAGAGAAACACATTTTTGAATAGGGAGCTCCCTCAGTTCTGGAGGCCACACACATATTTCATTTCTTAAAAGCTGCCGACAAGCAGCGAGATTCATTTTATAGCAAGCATCCCATAAATTTATTTGCTTGTTAATGCAGTTTTCTCAGTTTATGTTTTTGCTAACTAGGAACATCAAAATGTCAATCTGTCCTCGGGGGTGTATCAACCTCATGATCTGAACTTGGTAACAAGATTAGAGGATAGACTCTTAAGAGCATGTGTTGCTGAGAAAATCAAGATATGCTGGAATCTCACTAACAGAATTGAGAAACTCATAGATGAGTGTTAATATCAGAGAATCAGTGTTGTGGAATCATGGACTAACAGACTGTGAGAGGAGGATGATGCCTGGGGTTTATCTTTTCTTGTTTTTTTTTTTTTTTAATTGACTATAAAGAAGACCTGTGAGGCTTTCCTTTCCTTGACCTCCATTTTATACACCATTGATGCTGAGAAATGGATCGATTTGAAGACTGTTCTTTTGATAACAGGCTAATGGACATTCTAGGTCACTGGAGGACGGAATGATGAAAAGGGGCCAGCTAAATTGAAATAGTTCAGTTTGGCATTGAAAATTTGGGGGACAAAATAAAGAAATGAAGATGAACATTTTCTACTATAACTGAGAAAGTTCCCTGTTTGGGGGATAGATTTATTCTGACATATGATTTCAGAAGTTTCGGTCTGTGGTGGCTTAGTTCTGTTGTCTGGAGTCTGGGGTGAAGCAAAGTTTCAGAGAACAAGTAGCAGAGGAAAACACTCAATGGTGATGGTTTGGTAATAAAGACAGCCAAAAGGGACGAGGGTGTCATATCTCTTCCAAGGTCATACTCCAGTGACCTAAATTCTTCCCGTTACCTCTCTATCCCTTTCTTTCAAAGCTTGTACCCTTCCCAATAGTGCCACAGGCTGCTGATCACCCCTTCAGTACATGGTTTTTGTAGAGAGAGAATCCCAACATAACGGTGTGTTTTCTCATCTCCTTGTCCTTTGTTGCCATCTCCTCCTCCTCTACCTCTTTGCCTCCTCCTCCTCCTTTCTTTCTTTTCTGCTTATACGTCCTTAAATATTTGGAGAAGTTGATCCTTAGCAGTTTTCTGACAGTGTAGTGTAGGAGGAAAGCTACCCAACCGCTTGTTTCCAACATGACCATTGTCTTCTTCCATCTTGCCTGCCCCGGTTCATGAATAAGCCTAGACACTATGTGGTCAAGTGACACTGAACCCTTCACTTTGATAAAACACGTCCAGAAGAGGGGGTCTCTTTTCCTTGAGGGTGCTGGTCTGGGAAGATGTGTGGTAGTGACCTCCTGACCATTTTCAAATAAATGCTGAGGAGAGAGCGAAACTCAGAAAAACAGAATCAAGATGCTGAGAGGAAAAAAAAAAAAAAAAACAAACATGATAAAGAAAGATGGAAATTCTCACCTTGCTCAGATTTGTGTAGGGAACACAGACCACTAGGGTATCTTTAGTCCAGTGCTCTATGACTAGAAATCCTCCAGAGAGTTGAGGAATTGCACATGTGCAAGAGGATGTGACTAGAAATGAGGACTACAGCTACTTTGAGAAACAACCATTCTACACCTAGTTATTATCCTAAAGAAATGAAAATGTTTCTCCATGCCAGACTTACAAGCAAGTGTTCATAGTCTTAGTGGCCTCAAACAGGAAACAAAATTATTATATTTGACAATTGATAAGTGGATCAAAATATTTTGTGAGTTAATAAAATAGGATAGCACTCAGTAATTTAAAAAGAAAAAAATATGTATGTGATGCATAATTCCACTTAAAAAATGCCTAGAAATTGTAACCTGATTAATAGTGTAGAAATAAGTTCAATGATTGCTAAAAACATAGGGGAGGACAAGGGATAAGGAGTAATTGTCAGAGGACACCAAGCTTTGAGAAGTGATGGGTATGTTTATTTTCCTGACAGTGGTAGGGATAATTGTGGTAGTGCCTTTGTAAATATATACTGAATTTTATGAATTAAATACATATAGTTTATAGTATTTCAAAAAAAGTTATAAAAGTCACAAAAAATGAAAAGTAAAAGAAGCAGAGCATCTCTTAGTCTGGATCCTTGGCTAAAGCAGAGGATCCCTCCCCCCAAAAAGCTGACTCCAATGTATATGAATCTTGTCCTCACAATGGCTCATGATTAATCATCCCAAAACTCTGTCATTTAAACATTTACCACTTACTGTGACAGATTGTTCCGTGGAATGGATTAATTACACCAGACTTTAGGATACAGGCAAGAGCTCAGGTTTTGATCTGTTTTGTGTATCTAATAGTTTTAATATAAAAACCTAGGTAATAGGCTCTGCCCTGGATGTGGCAGTCTGGATCCAGGTGGATGGGCATAAGCTAGCTGGGACTTTTTTGTTTCATGGGAAATCATTAGACTGTGGAAACCAACGCCAAAGTGGATGAACCTCAGCTAACGTGATGCCCATCAGTATTCAGTTGGTCAAAGCAAGTCGTGGTTAAACCCAATTACAGTGGATGGGAGAATAAACTTAATCGTCATGGAAGAAGAATGAAAATAGATATTTGTTGAACAAATTATGGACCACAGGTATATGCCACAATCCAGCACGCATGGCTTTGCATGTTAGAACATGAGGTCTTTCTGAGGATTCCTGCCCACTCTAAAGATGACAATCAATATGTGTCAGAGAGCTCAGCTATTTAAGAAGATAAATTTTATTTACTTAACCTTATTTAAGTGTTGTCTCTCTTTAGGTAAAAGCATCATTGTTAATATATTATGAAGAACTAGAAGAACTAAGAACAGAATCCAATTAAATAAATGAGATTTGTCATGTGTTGAGTACCTACTATGTGCTGGTCATAAGACATAAGTTATTTTATTCAAACTTTATCACCGTGTGGTAAGGATAGCATTATACATTATTCTGTCTTTTTAAGGAACTGAAACTGACTGTTTCAGGAAAAAGATAGAATTGAAAAGCAAACTCAGATCTGTCAAAAGCAGTGTCCATGCTCATTCCAATTCACTGTGTTTTTCTCAGGAGATAATCAACAAAACACAACACCCAAGGTGTTTGTGACATTTCTCTGTCTTCAGACAAAGCTTCAGGTAATTTCTCCGTTGATCGCCTAACATCTATTTCGTAGTTCTTCAACAATCTCCTACAATTTCTTTGCCTTGCTCCTGTCATTGCTAAACTAATCTTAGATCTAAAAGTCCGTTTTCAGTCTAGACAGAATACCATACACTAAGAAAGCAGTGGATGTGCTGTCCAAAAGTTTGGCTTGGCATCCCTGATCTGTCACTTAAAGTCTGTGAGGCCTTTGAATAACCACTTCAGTATTCAATGTCTTTTTCTTCCTTTACATGATGAAGCAACCTCATATCTTCTACCTGCCTGATATAACAGTTGAATATCATAAAATAAAAGCAGAGTACAAATGATAATGTGCTGTGAAATATTGTACAGAATTAGTGGTATTATCATAGTAGAGATACTGACAATGAGTTAGAGGAGCTGACCTCTGTTAGTACAATTTAGATGTGGTGACAGGTAGTGGTAGTAAATTTCATGGCCAAAGGAGCTTATTCCTGCCGAGTGGCTCTTAATCGAGACCAGGCAGACAAAAGCTGTCTATGTCTTCATATAAAACAGTAGCCACTGCTACATCTGGTAAATCTCAGCTCTTTAATGGCTGAGGGTTTCCCCCAGAAATCTACAGTCTACTCCTCAATCATCAAAAGATCTCCCAGAACTAGTTATTACTCTTTTTTCCTTTCCATTGAGAAGTCTTTATTAACTCCTCAGACTCTGGAAGGCCCTGGAGACCAGGTAGGTGATTCATGGCCCCTTAATTATGATATAGCCAGGAAAGCTCTGGGTGGAAATTTATACTCAGAGTGGTGAGCTAGAATTCTTTCAACCAGGGTCCTCGACATTCATTGCACAGTTTAATTGTAAAGAGCAGTAGTTAATGAGAGCACAGGGGAAGAGAGGGAGGCAGGATATAAGAGTCTGGGCTGGAGGCCAGTGCTCATACTAGTGAAGTTCCATCTGGGAGCCATGAATCACACAGTGGACAAACCGCAACACTGGAAGAAGGTTTTCATGGTTATTCTATTCTATAAAGGAAGAAACTAGGGACACAAAACTAGTAAGTCACACAGTGATGAGGAGGAAGTTGGGGATGATGATGAAATAAAATATACCCTTTGTTTAGGAGTTTGTATGAATTGAGATTCACATAAGACTATGAGCACTAAAGCTAATCTGAACCATTATACTTTAAAGTTTGTTATTATCCAGGGCGTTCTACAAATGAAAAGAATAGAAGCTTCAGAATATTAAGGGACGAGTCCAGTCTTCCAGAACTTGTCTCAGTTCTGAGACTATAACAAGATCTGTCTGAATTTCACACTCTGTGTTTCCTTCTAGGACCACACTTAGCATTGCTTCCATCACTACTCTTGTTCCATCACTAGTTTGGAGTTCACTGTAGGCCAGACACTCACTGTAGAGACATCTTCTCATCACTTTCCCCAATTACCAATGAGGAAGCTGTGATTTGGTGTGGACAGTATGTTTTACACCTGGTAGCAAGCAGCAGACAAAACTAAAATTCATACCCAGATCTTTCTGATTCCAAAGTATTTGACTTAGCAGTTGCAATCCAGGCCTATAGCATCTGGTAGTTAACAAAATTATTCATAATGTCTTATTTTGATTCCAGTCCAACATTTTAAGATCCACAAGGCTGTGGATAGACTGTACCTTGGCCAGAAATATAAGTCAGTTTGAAGATGGTAAGTTGAGATGATATTAGGTTAACAGGGAAATATCATAAAAAGTGTTCTTGCATCTGTTATCACTCCATCAGTTTAGCCAGTCTGTTCACATAAGGAACTTTATTGCTGTTACTGACATGATATTGATCAAGCCAGTAGGGATCAGAAATTCAAAACTGTAGAGAGAGTCTATCTTGGAAAAATCCTGGTTTTGATGAAACCGTGCTGTCCAAGCAGATAGTAATCTCAGGTGAGCCAGGATGCCAAAATACAGTAACCCTCCTGAGCTCTGGCAAATGTCCTTGGAAAAACAAATTGTAAAGATAAAGTAACAGTTTTACTTACTTATAAAAGCAAGCTAATGAGTGTCTTTGGTATGATTGCTGTAAAGGGCCCTAATCAGCCCTTTTCATTTGCTATTTCATATGTCAGTAAAGTTTTATTTCTCTTCATTGGCTGTCCTCAGAATGAGATTGTTCCACCTGGTGCCAGGTGGCAGGGTGGAACTTTTGCTCTCATCCTTGGCCTCTGTGCTGACCAGTCCCTGAGTGTGTTTTTTGGTCTTGCCTTTTGTGTTTACTTCTGCTTTGCTCCCAGCACATCTACATTTCTTTCTGTCTAATTTCCAAATCCCGTATTTTGTAAATAAAAATTTAATCTGTTTGTCTATTCAATAATTATTTGTTGACAACCCAGCAACTGTTCTAACTGTCAGAGGCGCAGGAGTAACAGTGCAAAGAGCATCCTGGTGCCTGTTGAGAGACCGATGCCCACAAACATTGGTCTGCATTTGCCCAGGTTTGGTTTAGGAGTGGGAAACGACCTTTACATGTTCTCCCACATGTAGAAAAGCATGTCTGAAGGTTCTCCTGTGGAAAAGGTGGTGGATCACTCACAAAGGAGAGACAATGTGTGACTTGGGTGGATTGGGTAAAAGAGAGTGGTGAGCTATGAATCCTGTAAGCAAAGCAGGTCCAGAAGTCATGGGGGATTTTGCAGGATATATCTGGTGCATGAGACAGCATGATACCATGAGAGGACAAACTAAAATAAAAATAAAGTATTAAAAATATGTGGCATACTTCTCTGGCAGGACAGAATAAATTCTTTGGGAAAGATATTTAGACCCTTGCTGAATATCTAAATCAATATCATTTTCACATCTATAAATTGTAGATAATGGTGTCAATCAATGCAGTGTAGGACTTTTTATTCTTTGGAGTTCATCTTGACCTATCTGTGCCCATAAGAGGACTAGAAAGAGTGTATTCACTGAGAACATGGTGGGGAGGGCAGTACATGTTGATGTTTATTCCAACCTGAAGGCAGTTCCATGGTGGGCTCTACATAGGTGACTATTACTACACTATTACCCATCTGGACATATCTACTTCATAAAAAATACAAGGAGAAAGGAGAAACTCAAGGAAAGACATGTCAGACACAACCAATTTTATTTCTAAGGCTAAAAGCTTAGCAAATCTACTTTTTCCACATGTGGAATATCCTTTTCTCTACTTGGTTTCTACTTTGGTGAGGATTGCATAATTTAAACTATAAACTTTTTAATGAAAAGTGATATAAAATGTTGATGGAGGAAGAATTGGAGTAGAGGAGAGAAGAAAATGAAAGCTAGAGAGACAGATCCAGATATAAAGAGGAAAGGGAGGGGAAGAAAATGAAACAGAGAGACAGAGACAAAGAGAGACAGAGAGAGAGATGGAGAGAGAGACAGAGATAGACAGGGAAAGAAGGGAAAGAGAGAGAAAGACAGAGAGAGGGAGAGAGAGGAAAGAGAGGAGAGACAGAGATAGAGAGAGAGAGAGATCAGGAGAGAGAGAGAAAGAGAGAGTGAGAGAGATAAAGACTATAAATCATTGTAATGATGCAAGTAAAATTGAACAAAATATAAAAATTAGAGATAAGTTATATCTCCCTCCCAAACTTATAGTCAACCTGTTACAAGAGAGTAGTTTTCCAATGTTAGTGTCATCAAAAGTGAAACCAGTAGGAGTTATTTAGAAATAGTATCAGTACTGGGCTGAGTCACTGCATGACTAACTTCTAAAATGGCATAAGAGGCCCTTGTCAGATACTCCAGAGCTCCCCATTCTGTGCAATGCTAGAAGGGACATCATGGGACAATTTCACTGAGTCCTTTCCTTCTTGTTACATGTAAATAAGTTTTCAGAACAGAATAACTGAACAAGAACCTGATGGCTTCAGATTCTTTGGACAGTGTTGTTTCATTGTCCTGCCTTTTGAGACAGGATAGACAGAAGGCATGACTCAGGGTGTTTGGAGTTTCTCCAGAGGGTTAGGAGCTGAGCCGCTCCACTTCTGCATGGAACTGCTTACCTGGTGATACATGCTGTCACTTGTGCTCATAGCACTTACTATCCGGGGCTTATGAGGAAAGGCAGTGATTTATGGCTATGCTGTATTTCTGGCTTCTAGTGTAAAGCCTGAGATACGCCATTTTTGATTCTGGCCAAAAATGACTATTTTTCTATTCTCTAACCATCCAGATACATCCACTTTTGCCATTGTCTTACTTCTGCTCCTTGCCTATTTCCTCTCTCTCTCTCTCTCTCTGTGTCTCTCTCTCTCTTTCTCTCTCTGTCTCTCTCTCTTTCTCTCTTTCTAAGTCAGGATCAACCTGACTCAATCAGCTTGCTCAGACTTGTGTGAGAGGAAAAATAACAGAAGGAGGGAAAGAGACATCATTTCAGGATCTTTAACAGAGTAGGATCTGGATTAAATACTTTCATGCTTTTCATGTTTTTCCATTTGAGCCCCACAGTAATTTCTTCCAATTACAAATCAGAAAGCTTGCCCTGAGTTCATAAAGTTGGTAGATAATAATGTTGAAATTCCTATTCAGCTCCATCTGACTACTGGAGTGCAATCCTTCCATGTATCGTCATTTCTATCACCACCCTTCTCCGTCTGTCTAGTAGATCTTCCTTGTGGGCTCCATTTAAAAGTGTATTCACTTAATAAACACTGAGCTCATATTGTATGCTAGGAATTAAAGAACCAAAAATACTTAAACAAGAGGGCCAACCCTGAAGCAGCTCACATCCAGTATGTGCATGAGTGTTTAGGGCCTGAGGCTGATAAAGAATGCACATTACTAATTACATCATGAGACAGAGTATTTATTCATTCATTTATTCATTCTTTCTGTGAATGTTTATTAAATTGTGCCAGGCATTATTCTGTGCCAGCGTTTATCAATCCTGGCTGCATATTAGAATAACCTAGTGCACTTTTTAAAATATACTGATTCCAAACTCATCCAAGTATTTCTGTTTAAATGTCATGGGGTGGCATCCTGGCACTGGGATGATTTAAAAACCTCCCACCGAATGATTTCATGAAGCTAGTGTTGAAAAAACATCCTTCCAGGCTCTGGGGGTCCAGGAGTGGTAAACTAGAAGGAAAACTGCTGAGAGTATTTAAGGAGTATTTATCACCCTTTGTGCAATGGAAGCTACAAGAGAAAAAGGAAATGATACTGGACAGCCAGATGGCACATAGCTCATCTTGAGCCTCAAACTCAAGGCAGTTGGAATGACTTGAAGGTGAAGAATGACAGAGATTGAGGAACTGCCACATCCTGCATTCCTGTGATCTGAGCTCGGAAGAGGGATTTTCCATCCTAAGAACTTTTATCAGACAGATTGGTGCAGGCTTTTACTCCCTGCTACACTAGAAGCCATTTGTATAGACATGGAACAGAAAGTCCCTTTCCTCAAACAAAAACAAACAAAACTCCTAGTTTATTATGGGTATTGGGGACAGGGAAGATAGGGCTGCTATGGAAGAAGAGATCTAGTGCAGAGAGAAAGACTTTGCTAAAGGGGATGTGAGGTGATCTCAGAATAGTTCTGCTCTGGCACAGAGCATGTCATGGACATTCCAGATGCCACCTCTGCAGAACTGTACAGATGAGAGGACTGGACAAGTAATTTAAGGATCAGGTAGGTGCAGGGAACAGGGTTTGCAAAGTGGAGGAAGAGACAAGGCTGATCGACTTTCTTCAAAATGTTTAATCTGGTTCAAGTGCAAACACAGGAAGGAAGAAATGCAGATTCACAGTTAGAAAGGGGAAGGGGGCACTACAAGCATTGTAGACCACACGACAGAGACTGTGTTATTTTGAAAGCACTGCTTTGAAGGGCTAATGAAGAAAATGCCTACTGGTACTAGCACTAGAAAGTGTTCTCTGTTCTATATTTAAGGATACTTATCAGAAGCTATTGAAAGCTTTGCCTAGGAGACAGTAGTTATGGAGATGGCAGGAAACAGGAAATTTCATCAGGTGGAGTGTAGGCCTGAAGAAGTCATTTTGGAGTAGTTGTTGTTTTTGTGATTGTTAGGAGTTTTCTGGCTTCAGAAATTAAAAGATGGTGAGATTCTGGAGAAAGACACTGTCATGCATTTGTGTAAGAGAAGGAGGCACATCGTATGTGCATTTTCTCCATCTTAGTGCTGTTTTAATTGGGCCTGTGTGAGTAATGAACCCTGCTAATCTTTCTGTCTTAATCCATAAAGCAAAATCATGACAGATAAATTTGTTTCAAGTTCTCAGGAGGGTCCTACCACATGGAAGCAGATGGTAAACACTAAAGAACTTTATAATTGGACATCATATTCTGGATTTACCGAACTGGTCTCAGACCAGAAGTGATATCTATACCGGTGTCAGAGAGGGTCAGGTTTCTGGCAAATGAATGTAAAAAATTCCTTGTGTGAGCTTTTCCTGTAGTACCAAATCCAATCTCAAAATATCTTTATGGTCTTCTTGTTTGTCTCCACCTCTCCCAGTCCTGCAGCTATATCAGTTTCCAATGACAATTACAGTTTGAGTGAAGTGACTTTTGGAAGCGACAGCACTGCTGTCAGCATGCGGGGAGGGATGCAGATGTGACGGAGGGGAAGCCTGCTGTACCCCTTGTTCTGATTAGGATGCTGAATTAATATGAAAGGTAAGCACAAGCCCAATTAGTAACCCTTGAACTCACCCTGTGTTATCTCTGCGCGCACACACTCTTCCATCAGAAAGAGAGCGGGCTTCCTGACGAGCTATTGCGGGAACGATGCAGACACAGAGGAAAGAAAGAATGGAGCGGCTCATGGCTCTTTCTGCCTCTTCCAGCATGTCTAATTCAGAGGGTTTTTGCGATGATTAGGCAGTTTTACATCTGAGAGCAGAGAGGAGACAATTATTTCAAATATATTCATAGTCCTTTTTCACTGAGTGCCTACAAGGTGCCACAGAGACACTGCTTCCACAGTCTTGTGAAGTACTAGTGTTGTTGTCCATTTATAAATAATGGAATTAAGGTTCAGAAAGGTGAAGTAGATCCCTGGACACTGTGTCTTAACATTTAAATTCTTTTCTCTTGATTTTTATTTTTTATCAGTACAAGTGTGCATTAGGAAGGACCCCATTGCTTTTGAGAATTGGTTCATGTACATAACAAATTTGAAGTATTTTTAATCTTCTCTGCTTTATAACTTTGATCCTCTGACTTTAAAATGTCTATTTCCCTACTATTTATCTTTCCTTTTGCTCTTAATTTATGTTTTGGGTTTCTCCTATGATAGAAAGTAGGTGATATGTAACCTTGTGTGTCTGATTTATTTTACTTAACATTATGGTCTCAATGTGCATCCATTTTCCTACAAAGGGCTCAACTTTATCTTTATTTAGGGTAGAATATTACTCCACTGTGTATAAGCATGACATCTTGCAAAAGAAATAACATCAAAAATCAATAAATGGCATCATATCAAATTAAGAAGCTTCTGCATAACAAAGGAAAAAAATATACAGTGGAGGAGTGAAGAGACAACCTACGCATTGTGAAAGAAAATTTTCAAGCTATTCTTTTGGCAGAAAATTAATATCTACAACATAGAAGGTACTCAAGGAAAATTAAGACTTCCTGAAAAATAAAAGGCCTAATTTAAAAATGAGTAATCAAAATGAATAGACACTTCTCAGAAGAACTAATAAATACATGAAGAAATGCTCACTGTCACAATTCATTAGGAAAATGCAAATTGAATCAGCACTGAGATTCCATTTTATTCCAGAGAGACTAACCATCATCAGGAAATCAAACAATAACAAGTATTGGCCAGAAGCAGAGGGAATGCTTCTACATTTTTGGTGGGAATGGAAAATAGTATAACTACTATGGAAGTCAGTATGGCTATTCTTCAAAAAAAAGGAAAAAATAGAAATTTCATTTGATCCAACCATTCTCCCTTCCAAGTATCTTCCTGAAAGTTTTAAAAACATTATATTACAGTGATGTATGTTTATCCATGTATACAACAGTAGAGCTCCTAATAATGAACTCTTGGAAGCAGCCAATACATCCATCAACAGATGAATGGCTTATCAGTTTAGATTCTTATATGTTCGTGTTAAATGAGCATTCTTACTCTGTCTATTGCTGACTGGATTACTTTTGACTAGCATCACCATTTCTCTTTTTTCCATCTCTCTATCTGAGAGGAGTATATTACTTATTCATTGAAAGGTGACTCACAACAGCAGAAGGTGAGTGGAGATGATAAGTGAATATTTGAACAGATGCTTTATGACTGAGTACCCTGTATCATGTCACCCTTTTCTTAATATTAGGCTATCAAATCCTGAGATTAAGGCTGCATGGTCAGTCTGGGTTTCAATGTGTAAACAACACAAAAGTCAATAAAGATTACATAGGTGCTCAGTTGTGGCAAAGTTGAAACTTGAAGTTCAATTTGTCTTAATCCAAATCATATGACTTTGATCCATGTCTTACACTCCCTTTAATGTTCTGGTTTCATGTTATTTTTCTGAATCTTGCAGAGATGGCTTTAAAGGCACAGAGAATAGCTATTTTTAAAGACATGGAAGGTGGATAAGTCCTGGTACAGAAGGAAAGTGGGCTTAGGAAGTGTATCATTCACCTTTCCTGTGGCTGAGACCAATTACCCAACACTTAATAACTAGAAGAGGTCTATTTGGATTAGAGAATTTTTTCAGAGTTTCAGAACTCTGAAACTCATGTTTGGTGGATATGATAGATAATTGCTGCTGTATCAGCTTGAGCAAGACATGCCCAATGGATTGGCATAGCATAGATCTGGGTTTGAGTGGATGAAGTGGCTGAAGACAGAAGATCCATCCAGGGTGTGAGTGGCACCAACCAATAGGCTTGTAGCCTATTAGAATAAGAAAAGGAAAGAAAAAAGAAGGTTGCTTCTCTTTCTATGGAGGAATGCCAGTCATTGCCTTCACCTTGGATATCCATCTCCTAACTTTCAGCATAGACTCCAGCCTTTGAGCACAGTCTTTTCAGCACCCTGATATGGACATGCGTGAAACTCTATACTGAACTTTAAGTCTTTGATTTTTGACCGAACCTTTTGGAGCTCCATTGCACACATGTCCCTTTTGCATTCTTCTATACCTGATCTAGTAGCCAGCTATAGTAAGTCTACTTTATAAAGATAGCAGAGAGGTAGATAGAGGATAGATAGATAGATAGATAGATAGATAGATAGATAGATAGACAGGCCATCAAACATGTATACCCACCTCAGGAAAAAATAGTATTATGTTTTCTGAACAGATTCCACCATTGTAGGGAGGACCTTTGATGATGCTATACATTGCAGAAGACCCACTACACTGCCAGCCTTTATGGAAGAAATTGAAAATGCATGTGTAGCAATCATAATGACTAAAGTTATCCAAGCAGCACTTTCTTATACATGTATGGAAGCTAATGGACACCACTTTGAGCATCTTTGGCCCAAAATTTACAAATTTTGATACCTTTAGGGACAAGTTTTAAAATTTTACAATTTTCTGCTCTGCTTTTTGATCCTGATTCTTACTATAAATCTAGATGAAAGCAGCTAGATAAACCCATGTCACAGCTTGAATGTTAGGTGCCTTGAATATTTTTTTACCAAATCAATTAGTCTAGGATTTTTAATGTCAGTCTCTCACATATTCTCAGAATATGAGCAAAAAGTAAGCCAGTTTTTGCCAGCATGTAACTCTTGTAGTCTTTAGATCAACTGCCCAAAAATGTTATCATTGCTAACTGAAAACTCATGAACCTGGACCTTTTCTCTGTGATTTCATGTCAGCCTTGTAATCTTCTGCGCTTCAAAGAGAATCAACAAACTGACAACATGAGGGGGGTTCTCCTACCTACATCTGTGAACTTATCCAAAATCTTATAATAAATCCATTTCAAATGGTTCTAAACTTTATTCTCAGCAGCCATCTCATTTTCCTGGAAAGGACTTTCTGCATTAGCCAGCTTTGCTATTTCTGGAACCAAATACTCCGTGTTTATAACTTAAAGGATGAGGGCTGATTTGGATCATGGTTACAGAGGGTTCAGTAAATTGTTGGCCACCTGCAGATAGAAGTATCATGACAAAGAGGTAAGACAGAGAAAAGCTCTTAGATCATAACAGACAGCTAAGTGACCAGGGAAAACAGCACCAGAGAAGAGGGGATGGGACTCCAGCTGTCAGTCTTACTCCAAGCCCATACCTCCTTGTCTCATTTCAACTAATTCAGTGATATCATTTACTAAACCCAAGAGAAATTTCCAGCCAATCAAGTTGACAATATCCTTCAACCTTCATAAAGAATGGTTGGTAATTTCATTGAATATATAGTTTTCCTAGGGATCTTGTTACAATCCCAGTATCTTCGTAGTAGATCTTGAATAGTAATCTAAGATTCTGCATTTATTACAGGGTTCCAAGTGATGTTCATATTGAGTGCTCTTGGTTTACACTGTGAGGATCAGTGGCCTACAGCATGCCAGTCAGGTAATGAGAGAAACATAAATTAAAGAAATATTCTTCAGAGGTGAAGAATAATTGAATAAGATGGGAAAGAGCTAAACAAATAAGGGAATAAGGAAGCACAATGTAAGGGGACAAAGCAGCGGAAGTGCTGAACTTGCAACCTTAAAATATTTAAATATAGACTTCCATAATTTATTTCTAAGTTGCTTTTATATTTTTATCTTTATTGCAACATTACATATACACATCATTATTGCACTCAACAATGAGAATTTGTACCAGTATATGACACAACTTAATTTTCACTTTTTCCCATAGCCCTATAGACCTTACCTCCCCTACCTCCTATATACATAAACTTTGTTTCCATTCTTTTTTGTTATATTCTCATTATTTTCCCCCTTCACCCTATTTCACTTGGAGTATTTTCTATTTCACAATATATAACATACAATTCTAGAACTCATTTACATCTTTATTTTCTCATACCAGAGAAAAGATGTGATATTTACCTATCTGTAACCTATTTATTTCATTTATGAGGATGTCCTCAAGGTACGTCCATTTAAGTATAAATGGTTCAAACTTCTCATTTTTATGACAGAGTAACACTCCATTCTGTAGAAGAACCACAGCTTTTTTTTAATCCAGTATCCAGTTGATGGACAGTTGGGTTGTTTCCAAGATTTAGCAGTCATAAATTGAGCTGCCATAAACATGGGTACACATATGGCCCTGTGATATGAGCCTTTTAATTCATTTGCGTATATACCTAGCAGAGGAAGAACAGGGTCAAATGGCACCTTTAATTGTAGTTTTTTGAGGAATCTACAAACTGATCTCCACAGGGTTGTACGAGTCTACATTCCCACCAACAGTGGAGAAGGGTTCCTTCTCTGCAGCCTCACCAACATTTATTGCTCGCTGATTCTGAGGTAGCAGCCATTCTTTGTGGAGTGAGATGAAATCATAATGTTGTTTTTATTTGCATCTCTCAAATCACTAGTGAAGTTGAATATTTCTACATATTTTCTTAGCTGGTTTTATTTCTTCCTCTGAAAAGTGTCTGTTCCTTTCAGATGCCCATTTTGCTTTTATAAATTGAATTTAAAAATTGAATTAATATAAAATTATGGTAAAAGTTAGCCTTTATAATGATTTCATTGTCACTGGCCACTATTATGACTTATATCTAGATATTGCTCAAAAGCCTGTGTGCTCATCAATAGAGATTTTTGGCAATGGGTAGATCATTGGTATGTGATAGTGGATCATGGTACAATACCTGGATCAGTACACAATTGACTTAGTGTGATTGT
>PVIR01015120.1:0-39062 GCA_004026965.1 Petromus typicus | reverse complement strand
AAAAAGTGAGATAGGAGTCCTACCACATACAATGAAGCATGGAATGCATATGATCCAGTGGTACTTTCTATATTTGCAATGTTGTACAACCACCATGGCCTCTAATCCCAAGCCATATCCATCGCTCCAGGAGGAAACTTTATACCCATTTAGTAGTCACTCTGCGTTTCACCTCCCCTTGCCTTGGCATTGAAAATCTCATCTGGGCAGCATCCCAGGGAGGGAGAACTCGGACACCCGAAGCTCGGTGCAAGTGAAACTCCAAGGGGTGGGGGTTGGAGGGAGGCACCACCCAGAACTCTGGGGGCAAGTAGGAGCGCAGCCCGCTACTCCTTCACGATGTGGGGGATGTAGTTGGGTTTGACAGCTTCAGCCAGCTCCCGCGCATACATCTCATATCTGCCAGTCATCTGAAAACGAAACACAAGCCTACTTTGGAGCTTCCGGTTTTAGAATCGCCTATCACTTCCTCACCAACACCGCTTACCACTAGGGGGCAGCCATGGGACTGGAATTCGTGGCTAGGCTCGCTGACAGGTCAGTTTCAGACTATGTAACCTCGGCGCTGATTCCAGCCAAGTTCATAGATGCCAAGATGGCTAGCATAGCGCAGCCCAGCTTGCTGTGACCTCTGACATGTCCAACATCCCCGAGGGAGGCAGGAGGCATGTCTTATGGTCCCGCAGAACCCGGTTAGAGCAGCCCACGGCCCACTGAGGGTAGTGATGTACTGCAAAGGACTGCCTTCCTTTGGCTTTCTCCAGAGAAAGAGGCTGGGAATTTGAGCCCGTGTTCAAATTTGAGGAGTTTGAGGTCTGTCTGCTCCATAGGGCATGGATCCAGAGCCTGGAGACTGGGGGTTGGAGAGTCGACTGGATGGCTTATATCTTCCCTCCTTCCCCAGTTTGCTCCTTCCAACAGCCTCTGCATGAGCTTGTGCCCATCAGTGGGATGGGAAAGCTCTTCTCCAAGATAGTGTCATTTCTGCTTACAGTTCTGGTGATACTTAGAAGGGCTTTCCAGGGTTCTTGGTTGTAACTTTTTTTTTTTTTTTACAGTACCAAGGATAGAACTCACAACCCTGAAAGACATGTTTGTGATGATGACACGGAGCTAAATCCCTGGCTCTAAACTATAACTTCTAATGTAGCTGGGATCTTGCATTTATATGAGCTGCTCAAGAGCAACATGGGCCGGGGATTTAGCTCAGTGGTTTCGACGTCTGCCTTACAATTGCAAGCGCCTGTGTTAAATCCCTGGTAACCACACACAACAATGCCGAGGTTGGAGACTCACACCCACCAACAATCAGAACCACATAGCGCAGTGATGGGTGTGGTGGCTCACGCCTGTGAGTTCAAGGCTGAGCTCAGGGCCAGCCTAAACTATAAAAGCGAGACCCTGTTTAAAAAAAAAAAATAGGGACATGTCAGAGGACTTTCTCGCAGGCAACGCCTCGCTTATCTAACAAGGACCTGAGACTGGAAGATGTGATCAAGGATCTATGCTCAGGCAAGTGGCGAACAAAGCCTAGAGCCCATCTCTGGTGCTTTGTACTGGACAAAAATCACTGGGCTATGACAACATGACATTCATTTGCTGTGTGGTTTGCTTATAAATGGAAATACGGACAGACATGAATACAACAAATCCCCCAGACGTGAGCCCTTCCTGGGGGCCCCTCCCCAGACAGCAGGTACCCACACAGCTCTCAGACTCCTGATGTCACAGGGTGTTTGATCATAAAGGCAGTATAGAGCCTTCAAGTTAAGCCTCTTCTTTTATAGTCAGGAGCCCTCAGGCCTGGGAACCCGAGGCACTTGCCTAGGGTGACCAGACAGGGCGGAGACAGCCAGGCTAGATCCCACTCCTCTGAGTGACCATTTCCTTCGATTGTCAAGGCCTAGACTGTGGAGCCTGGCCACGGGCAGAACCAGACATGCACATTTATCTTCCAATAAGTGCAAATGCCCGGAAAGGAAAAAGGATTAAAGAAGCCAATTCACTCTATTCTCTGGACAAATGAAATTGAGATTAATTTGTGTGAAGGCGCCTAGAATCTAAATCAGATGAGAGGAGAATTTATTGAAGGTTGCCGCTTGTTCACTGTTCAAGCGAATGGTTCCCTCCCTGCAGTCGGGGAGGAGGCGGGGACTGGCCGTTTGCTGACCATGACTTAGGTAGGGAGTGGGCGCCTCCTTGAAGCCGTTTCTAAGGGCACACCTCATAACTTTCATTCCCAGTCCTGCAGGAAGGATGTGGGACCAAAGTAGAGAAGCAAGGGGACAGGCAGGGACTCAGGCCTTACCTTAAAGCTCCAGACATCGTTCACCTGCCGGCAGAGGTTGAGGTCGAGTTCAGTGACCAGCAGCCCATCCCGGTTCCGGGAGAGCCCAGGAGTCCGGCTGCCATCAGGGGCTGCCACATAGCTAGAGCCATAAAAGTAGCCAAAGTCCTGATGAGCTATATGAAGCAAAGGGAAGCAGACGTCAGTTGTCATAAACGGAGTGCTTGCTCTGCAGACATGCAGGCACATAGAGAAACACTTGGGACAAGGCATCTGCACCCCCCTCCTCCACGCCTGCCAAATACTGAGGCCCAAAGGGTTTGTCTTCCTGCTTTGGCCTGAAGACCCAACAGGTGGTTGCACAGGTCACCCTTGCATCACTCCTCTGAATTTCTAATTGTCACTTGTGAGAGGTGTGGCCCTCTCTCGACATCAACCACTCATACCTCAAGGGACTCACGAGGCTCTCAGGGCTTCCTGTGTGACCCGCTTCCTGTGGTGGCTCTGCTGAGTAAATGGCAACTATTTATCTCCCACCTGCACAGCTCGGTCCCTTCACCAGTCACAGGGTGCTGAGAACCATCCCAGAGGCATGTGAGCAGAGGGAGGATGCAGGGCTGGGCCCGGACACTAATTCTCCTGCCCGGTGAAGAAGCTAACTGGGACTGGAGAATCCATAAGCCTGGGGTGCAATCTGTGGCCTTGTGCTGGGGGCCTGGAACCACCCTTAGGAAATGTTCTCTTGGGAAACAGATCTCTCAGTATATTCCATATTTCTTGGCAGGAGGACAGGGTGACAGCCCTTGCCAGTCCAAACAGCTCCTTGCTAAGAGGGGCTCCCTTCCTTCTCACGTCTCAGCCAGAGAGGGGGGTCTTGGGTGTAAGACTCCAGCAAGGTGCGCTGATACCTGTCCTCAGATGAAAATAGGCTCTGCACCCCAGGAAGTCCAGGTGATTCACACAGACTCAAGGGCATTTGTATAGCCCATGGAGGGGACCAGGGGGTCTGGGACAAAGGGAAGGAGGCAGAGAAGTTTCCAGCTGCAGGAGGCACGTCCCCTTTTGGGGAGCCACAAAGGGCTTCTTCAAATCCTCTGATCTACTTTCTTACCAGCCTGGGGGAGGGACTGAGTCCAATGCAATCCCCATCACAGAAGAATGGGGTGGTCACGAGCCCAGGACTCCTATCTGCTCCTAGCCAGTCACATTCCAATACTACAAGCAATAAAGCAGGGGGGCATTAGCGCCTCCTCCTCGGCTCCAGACACAGGCTGTGGGGCAGACCCTACCCAGAGGAAGCAGGTAGAGAAGGGGAGAGTGAGGGCCCGGCCACCAGAATTCACGGAGCATACCTTTCTTCCCATCTCCAGAGGTAAACTCGTTGGGGAAGTATTCCTGCGAAAGCAGAGCAAGGTGAGAGGGACCTATAGGTGGCGCCACTGGGACATTCATCGCCTGATCCCTTAATCAGACAGAGCAGAGCAAATTAGCGGAGAAATGGTTAAAATGAATGGAAATATCTGCACTTATGGGGAAACCACTTGTTAAATGTCCCACTGAGTACCTAGCACTGGGCAGGCAGCGGGGAATTTGGCAAGCAAGGTCGACTTGGATTTTGCCTTTGAGGAGTTTCTAACTTGAGAAGGAAAACACTGGGCTCTGATAGCTTCTCAAGGCCGTGGGAGGCACTGAGGCTGGCCTGCCAGAAGTAGTTCAAGACCTCAGGAAGGCCCTGTGGAAGCAAGCGGGCGGTGGGGAGACCTACACATTGTTTTTCAATATTCCCCCCAATGCTTGATGGGAACTACACCATTGAGCTGTGATGTGGGCCACAGAGGCTAATTAAAACACTAAGTTTTTCCTGGACACAGGGGCACATGTCTATGACCCTAGCATGGAGGATTCAAAAACCACCTGGGAAACTGAGGGCTGAGGACACAGCACAGGGGTTGAGAACCCCTGAGTTCAAGCCCCAGTACAGGAAAACAAACAAATGCCACCGTCAACAACAAAAACAAACAAAACAATCACTGGATTTCTTTATGTTGCCAGAAATCAGAACTAGTGTGGGAATCATGGTTCTATCACACTGATCAGATTCTCTGATCAGAGTTTGACATCCGACTGGAGAGAACAGGGAGAGGGCTGCCGTGCACTGCACTTGGTAACCTCAGCTGTTCCATGAATGGGACAATGGGGGAAATTAAACTGGTTAGGAGCATGCCAGGCTCGTAATCCCAGTTTTACAGAAGGCTGAGGATGAAGAATTCTATGTTCAAGGCCAGGCTAGGAGAATAGGTAAGCCCTGTCTCATAAACAAATTAAAAGGGGCTAAGTGTGAAGCTCAACGGCAGAGACTCTATGATTGCTCCCCAGGACCTCAAAAAATCAGTAAAATTAAAAGAAAAGAAAACCAACAAATTGGATACTGGGAAGAAAGAGTGAAAACTGCTAAGTGAAAGATGTTTTCGGGATGGTTTTAGTTAACAAAACAGAACAAAAGTAACCGACCAACTCAGTGTTTCCACTTCTGGGAGCCTAGAATTTGGGAGGTAGGAGCCACTGGGACAAGATACATGATCACGTGGTCTTGTAACATGGCCCAGCAGGGTCCCTAGGTGGTGGCTGTTCTTCCCCATCAGACACCGGGACTCACCTTGCCCACACGGTTAATGGCACAAGTGAAGCAGTGGTTGGCAATGGCTGCATTTCTGGCTTCAATTGGCCAGAAAGACTCACTGTAAGAGAAGACAGGATGAGGAGGAATCAGGTCGCCAGACTCAGTGGGCGCACAGGCTGAGCTGCAGCTGGGCCACTGACCTTCCCCGGCCTGTCATGGGGACATCCAGGGAGAATTCTGAACCCCCAGGTCACATCCGACTGCAGGCAGACCTGCTTGTCCTCCTGGGGAGGGCTTGCTGTGGGCAGGAGCCATGGGCTGAGGTCCAGCAGGCTGCCAGACCACCTGCAACCGGTCCTCAACCCAAGCTTGTTCCTCCTCCTAAACTCCCTCAAAGGGAGCCTGTGTGGACTAAACAAAGAGGACGTGAGCTTGGGGCACGAGTCCCGTTACTCTCACTTCTCTAACTTCTTCCCTCCTCCTGGGAGCCACTTGCCGCCGGCCTGGGTAGACCTGGAAATGTGAGAGGGAGGTGAGGGCCCGGTGAGCTTGTGCCTGACCTCCCGTGAGGGATGAACACCCCATTTCTCTGTCGTCCTGCTCCCAGTTCTCCCACTCTGCTGTGCTGTCTTGCAAGGAAAAACAAAAAGTTCCAAAAGGGAGAATTTAGGCAGAAGAAACTAGAAAGAAACTTAGGTAATGGTACGTGTGGGGTCACACTCCTCTGAATGGGTCGTTTCCCAGGACTTCCCTTTTCCCTTCTCAGAACCTTATGTCTTCAAGCGGAGGCTCCTTTTTCTACCCTGGCCACCCTGTGGGCACAGCTGAGCTGTAGGCCTTCCTTGGTTTGGCACCCACCAAAGGGAGAGGGCTGTGGAGACCCCATCTCAACAAGAGAGCCTATCTTTTCCAGTTTGCATGGAACTCAGTGGGCCTTCTGGTCGCTGCTTTTCTGTCATGTAAGCAATGACATCATAAAGATTCCAGGAGGGCCAGAGCAACACCCACTTAGAAAGGATTCCTGGGAGCAAAGGGCCTGGAATCTTCCTGCCTGTGAGTGTGCACCTGGCTTAAGCCAAGGAGGAGGTGGAGGGGGCGTGTGCCTGTCACAAGTCTAATTCTCAGGATTCATGAGCGTTGAAAAGGATAAAAGGGAAAAAAATCAAGGGCTTGATTGAGGGGACTCATTTTGCTCCCCCCCCAACACCTAAGCCAAGCTGACAAAACTTTTAAGAAGGGATTTTTACAGAAATACACCCAGAAATGACATTTTCAGGAGTTAAATAGACACTTGCGGAGCAGTTGCCATAAAACATCTTTCTTGCAATTCTCCAAGGAGATGTTCTGCGTAGGACTCAAACCCACAGCTGGCAATAAAACGCTCTCAAAATCACAGAGGGAAAGGAAGCCGGAGGTTCGCGAGAGTCCAGTGTGTGCGGGTATTGACGGAGGGACAGGGACATTTGCCATATTCCCAGTGTAACATACACAAATCCCTAAAAATAATCACAGTGGGAAGGCTAAATGCTCTAAGGGCAGGGGATGATGACTTTGATGAATTAACAAAGCAGAAATATTCAGCTACTAAGGCAACTCCTGGAACTGTCAGGGTGACTCAACAAGCCAAAAAGCCCTTCCAGTCTGTTGTGGGCTTGGAGTGGTGGGCCAGAAAGATGAACTAAGACACCTTGCTAACCGACAGGGCTGGCTGACAGGTGTCCTGTAGGAACAGCAGAAGACACCAGAGAAGGGGCCGGAGGGCTCTGGGAGCTGTGACCTACTGTGAGTTTATTCCCCCTGGCATCGTGCTGAAAACACTATCAATGCTGAGGTCATTATTTTAAAAAAAATCATCTCAAACTCATCACCCCAATAAACCACCTACTGTCCTCATCCCATACTCCATGACCATCCTTGTTCATGGTCCAAAAAATTTTACAGGGTTCTGACCACAGCCTGGATACATCTTTTTATGGCTCGTAGGTTTTTGACAGGATGCCTCATTATCTTCATAATGACCCTTCGGCAGCAATAACCCATGGAAAAGAAGGGTTGAAATTTACTTAACCCTGACATTTCTCCTGTTGCCATTAACATCTTCACACACACAAACCTATCCTCCTCTGACGTCACTTCCTTAGGCCACAGCCCTGGGAGTGTCATTATCTGGGAGCAGGACACGAATGAGTTAGGAGTCCACCAAACATTCTGCTTTCCCAGAGACTTTACTGCCAGCCTTGCCACACCCTTGAAAGCTGAGGGCTGGACAATTCTTGGCTGAGGAAGGACAATCATACACTGTTAATAAGCCTAATAGGCTGCTAGGACAGAAGTGCTTATGTGTATATTGTATCGAGGTGATTCTGTTTGCTTAATTGGGGCTTATAAAAGCCCGAGATGGCAGGGTCAGGCAGGGGCTCTGCATGCATGCGGGGAGGTGGCTGTTTGTGTCTGAGGCCAGATGCCGGTCCAGGCCCAGGTGCCCAGGGACTGAGCTTCAGGTTTTTCTGGTGATCCCTTCGAGGAAGACAGAGCTGTGGGAATGTCTGACACGTAAATGGTCAGGGGGAGATACCTGACACCAAGGTTTTGCACAGGCACAGTGGCTGGATGACTAGTTAAGCACTTTGTTTCAGAACCACTAATGGACACAGTTACAGGTGCTCCAGCCCCTAGGAGACCTTCGTACAGGGGAACCCTATGCAAGATCCAGGGCCTGATTTTTACGCCTACCCAACAGCACAAATGGGAAGTAGACTTGAGGCAAAAGATTGAAGATTACATCCTGACCCGGTAGGAACTGGCTACCAAAACACAGAAGCACAGGAGATGTCACTCGAGAGAGAGGGACACCATGTAGAAAAGAAAAGGTAGGATAAACAGTGTGTTCTGATATCCTGAAAGTGGACTGAGACTTGGTTTGAGAGTTAAAAACACACAGACAAATACGACACAACAGAGAGCTCAGAGCTGCCCACCAGACCTCTTCCACTGGCCCCTGCACTAGGCTTGGCCCTGCTGGGACCTGACCAACCGGGACTGTGGAGAGAGGAAGCCAGGACCTCTCACTGCAGGCTTTCTACTTTGAAAGAAGGTGAGCTGGGAAAAAAGTTTGCAAAAATTCCTAAAATTCTGTTACTTGCAATGATGGAAAGCTGGAAATGACCCAAATGCAGGGAAGAGCGAATCAGCCCAAGTAAAGTCGTGCCAGGGCTCCCTAAGGTTACTTGGTGCCCTTGTAAGATGAGAGACCCTGGGGGTCTTGCCCACGAGCACAGAGACTGCCAAGTCTGCCCTCGTTCCAGATTCCCTTAACCGGAGCAGTCATGCAGCCGACTCCCAAGTACTTGGTATTAGGTGCTACTAAGGAACCATTACACTGGCTAAAAGAAAGTTTCTGGGGTTGATCTCTTAGGCATCCTTTGGGCTCCAACTCCTCACCTGCTGTTTGCCTCACCTGGATGCCTATGTTCCCTGGCTCCATGTGCAGGAATTTGTAGCCCTCTCCTAGGAGCTAATGCTAGCCAGGCACCTATTGTGCTGCAGGACTGAGAGGCAGGACCTTCTTAATCCTGATGATCATGTGGCAGAGCATCAGACTGAGTGGCTCTTTGGGGACCTGGAGTTGTGTCATCCTGGGAACTTTTATTTTCTTTTTTTTTGAGACAGGGTCTCCCTTTTGTAGTTCAGGCTGGCCCTGAACTCACTATGTAGCCCAGGTGACTCAGACTCACAGCAATCCTCCTGCCTCTGTCTCCCGAGTGCTGGGTTTACAGGTGTGAGCCACCAGGCCGCACTGTGGTATGTGGTACTGATTGCTGGTGGGTGTGAGTCACCACACTCAGTATTGTTGTATGTGGTTACTGGGGATCGAACCCGAGTCCTTGCACCTGCAAGGCAGGCATCAAAACCACTGAGGTCAATCCCTGGCCCGATCCTGGGAATTTTTCACTGACAAGCTGGTTGTATGTGTGACGCACAGCCTCAGGGCTCAGAACTGTTAAGACATTCTGACAGCCTCTCCTGCCTGCTACAGTTTCTAAAACTCACCTCCAACCCCGCATCATGGCCTTGGCCCCAAGGAGCCCCCCAAAGCCTGCCTGCAGAGTGACCTGAGTATGCCAATGGTGGCCGAGGGGTTGAAGATGATCTCTGCCCCGTTGATGCTGTACATGAGCCAGTTGAGTGGGTGGTGGCGCCCGTAACAGATGTTCACCGCGATCCTGCCGAACTGGGTCTGGAACACGGGGTGGCCCAGGTTTCCCTCCATGTAGTAAGTTGACTGAGAAGTGACAACAGAAGGTCTTTGTATTGATGCCTTGGCACTGTAAGAATTTCTCTTTCCTTAGTCTCAGCAGAAAACATGAAATAGCACCAATGGTCCAAAAGTAACACTCTTGGGTGTGACTCTACATTGCAGAACTTCAAAATGTTAAAAAAATTTATACATATACACATCCAGACCCTAAAATGAACCAACTCCAAGGGGAAGTCACTATGCTTTTTCAGTATTCATCCATACTCTTTGTGATATGTCCAAAATGGCCAAAGTAACTTGCCATGATATTCAATAATAGACTATGGTGAGGTTTCAATCACGGCGTAAGTAAATGCTGAGACCTGGCTGATGTTACCATGAGCTGATCCAAGTCCTCAGCAAGCATGTGTTCTTTTCCAGAATGTTAGAGTTGAAGGGGCTCAGATTCATCCCGGAGAAGGCTCTACAGAAAACTCTGAGTGGGACCTGCTCACAGGGCAGCCAGGTGAAAACTCCATTCTCCCATCCCCGCCTCCCTGTGTGCCCAGCCCTGGAACGTTCATGAAGGACAGCACCTAGGTAGGATAGAGGACAAGTTGGTCCCAAACAGATCCACTCCTGGAGCCTTTTCCCGCTTTCTATTAATATCAAGTTCAATTTCAGGTTCAGGCAGCAACCGGATGTGTGCATGTGGCAGACACGAGCAGACTTGCTGCACTGAGACCAGCCCTGTGCTATCTGCAGAGAGCTAAAGATTAATCGAAGGGTAAACAGCAAGGAGCACGTTTGTCCGCCCTTCACTGCCACCTGTTTCTGAGCAACACTGGGTTCTTTGCTCCCCCAGAGAACCTCGTCTAGCCTTGTAGATGGTTTCTCACTCTCCTTACCAGCCTCAGTATGGCTGGGGCCCTGGGCAGAGAAAGGGGATAAAGGACAGGTGATATGGTAACCTGAACAACTGTTCTTAGTTGAAAATCAAGTTCAGATTTTCATATCTTAGGCCTTAGAGGAGTTCATTTTCCTCCTAACACATCCACTCCCTCCAGCTCCCCACCTATGAATTGGCATTAACCAATCAAAATAGCCTCCTGACATACTATGAACATAACCATAAAGTGTCCCATGTAATACACAGCTACACAGACAGGCACATTAACTTCCTGTCACCTGACGCATGAACATGGGCCAACTCAGATGGGTACAATATAATCTCAACACTCTAGGAAGCTGAGGCAGGAGGATGGTAAGTGTGAGCTCAGCCTGGACAACTGAATGAGACCCTGTCTCAAAATAAAAAATTGAGAAAGGTCTGGGGATGTAGCTCAGTACAAAGCCCAGGGTTCACACCCTAGCACTACAAAAGCAAAACAAAACAAACAAAAACCAGGTACCATGTAAGTGCTGGACGAGGACTGTCACTTCCCCAAAGTGGGATTGGTCCCGGTCAGCTAGGCGGACAGAGCGTGAAAAGAGCCATGGGATATTTTACATTTCTCCAATATTTATTTTGGGTTTGATTTATGTTCTACTTATTTCAAAGGAGGATTTCAAAAAACCAAACCAAGTTGTAGTAAAAAACAAAAAACCCAGATTAAAAAGTGCTACTGTGCTGATGGTGCTCGGGACTTGTCCAGGAGCCTCACATGAATCCTGCCTTCCTGTGGGACATGGGACCATAGCATGAGATGCTGAGTACCACGGCCACACTGCTGCAGCACCACACGAGGTGACACCATCCCACACAGAACGTCCCACAGAAGGACCCAGGGAGAGCTACGTGCAGAAGTAGGACAAGCAAGGGGTGCTGGTCATCCCAGAGCAGATCCTCACCTCGTTGAAATCGCCCACTCGGGGGATGTGGTTTTTCCTGGTCTTGCCCAGGACGGCTCCAGAACTGGAGATCACCACGGCCGTGTTCCACAAGATGTCGCCGTGGTCTCGGTCTCGCTCCAGAATGGGGGATATCACCACCATGCCGTGCTTCTTCGCCAGCTGGAAAATGGATTCCACAGGGTCCCACTTTCAAATCAACCATACAACCTTTCAGGGGAGCGTTTAATGATCCTGCTAAAAAACGAGGCTTGGTGCAAATGTCTCACTTCCAGCAGATGGTGTTAGGAATACTGAATGCCAGCACAGTCCTGATGTCCATGAGAGTCATCACCTCTCGGGGCTGCTGGTATATACAGTGGTGTGGCCACCGTGGAAAACCATATGGAAGTGCTTCAAACATTAACATAGAATTACATGATCTCACTTTGGGGTATATAACCAAGAGGACCGAAAGCAAGAACTCAAAGAGGTAATTTGGAGTCTCAGCTTTGAAAGAGGCAAAACTTCTGGAGATCTGTTTTACAACAATATGAAAACAATCTATACTACCAAACGGTTGGTGTAAAAATAGGTAAGATGATAAACTTCATCTTATAGGCTTTTCATCACAATAAAAACAATTTAAAGATGGACATGGTGGTATAAGCCTGAAATCCCTATACCTGGAAGGCTGAGGCATGAAAACTGTAAATTAAGGGTGGCCTAAACTATATAGTGATACTGTGTTTTAGTTTTAGTTTTGTTTTGTTCTGTTTTTTTTTTAAAAAGAGGAAGAATCATTATGCTTCTCAGCTATACAAAAACAAAACTACCAGTTCTCTGGCACTTCATCTGTTTTATGTGATATAATTGGACACCAGACTGAGGAGTTGATAAAGAACAGATTTCTTGGGGCTGGGGAGTTAGCTCAGTGGTTCCGGCGCCTGTCTTGCAAGCGCAAGGACCCGGGTTCGATTCCCCGGTAACCACATAACAATACTGGGTGTGGAGACCCTCAACCAGCAGTAACCAGTACCACATACCACAGTGCCGGGCGTGGTGGCTCACGCCTGTCATCCCAGCACTCGGGAGGCAGAGGCAGGAGGATTGTGATGTGAGTTGGAGGCTGAGCTCAGGGCCAGCCTGAACCACAAAGCGAGACCCTGTCTCAAAAAACCTAAAAAAAAAAAAAAAAAAAAAAAAAAAAGAACAGATTTCTTATAGTTCTGGAAGCTGAGAGTCCAAGATGAAGAAGCGAGCGTTTGGTGAGGGCCCTTGTTCTGTGTCATCCCATAGTACACGGTGGACGGACAAGAGACGGAACCACTCTTTCGATACAGGCCTTAATCCACTCATGAGGGCAGAGCTCTAAAGATCCCACCTCTTTTTTTCTTTTCTTTTCCTTTTTTTGTTCTTGCAATACCACGGGTTGAACTCAGGTCCTTGTGCTTCCAAGGTAGGCACGGTACCACTTGAGCTCAATCCCCAGCTGAAGGTCCCATCTCATGTCTGCATTAGGAATTAAGTTTCTAGCACTTGAACTTTGAAGGATACATTTAAGGCCCAGCAGACACTAAATTCCATTTGCCTCGGGTGAGAACACTGGCTCCTGGTGACTGTCAGGATGAACAGTTCCAGCCACGATTTGTCCTTGACTCTCACCTGGCCTTACTGAAGGTCGAGAAAGGAAGGCATACTCAGGAGGCAACGTGAAGAGCAGTGTCATGGGCAGCCATGGGCCACTGTCCCTGCTGATGCTGACAATGCCCGTGGCACATCTCTCACATACACCCCTCATCCAGCCCTAGGTCAAGGGCAGCCGACAGCGATAACCTTCCATCCGGAGTCACAACCTCGTAAATAACTTTTTTCCAATAGCTGGAGAAGATAGATATTTAGGATCCTGACTCAGTATTAGTAAAATCACTGTGATTATAGCTCTGCCTCCTTGCACCCTAAGTACACGTATAAAATCAAAAAGGACACCGAGGGAATTGAAAGAGTTGTGTTAGAGACGAGAATAAAGCTAGGCTGTTCATCTCCTCCTTGAGTGCTATGGGTTTTTCCAATAACAGGTCTATTAAAATATCATTAATGTAGCCTAGAACTCTGCCTGTCTGTCTTTCTCTCTTTCTGGTAGTGCTGGGGATTGAATCCAGGGCCTCCTGTATGACATGCAAATGCTTCGCTACTTATCTATACCACTAGATCCCAAATTCTCTCTTCTGAAGTGTGAAACCCAGGGGTTTTCAGTATATTCGCAGAGTTCTGTAGCCATCACCACAAACTAATTCTGGAACATTTTCATCATCCCCAATGGAAACCTTGTGCCTTTTTAACAGTCACCCCTTGCCTCACCCTCTGCCCCACGGCAACTGCGAACTTGCTTTCTGTCTCTAGAGATTTTCCTATTCTGGACAGGTCATGTAAATGGGATCATATCGCATGTATTATGCAGCTTTAATAAAGAAAAATCACAGCCAATTTCTTCACTGACGAGACAGTGAGTCAAGCTAATGGCAAGGGCAGCAGACAGAGCCCTGGACAGAGTCAATGTCTTTGTTCTTTGAGGGCTAGGTTTTACACTCATCGGCCTTAGTACCTAAGTCACCCCCAAACCGCTCCAGCCTGGGCTACAGTTCCTTTACCTAGAAAAGCCACAAAGGGCTCTTCAGGGTCAGAAAGTCTATGATTTTAAGTGAAAGTATAGCAAGAAAAAAAAAGTGGCAAATAAGCTTATCTAATCTTACTTGATAAAACAAGCACCCAACAAGTACATTTCCCACAATAAAGGGCTGCATGCAGTAGTCTGGGCTGTGCCCTGAAGCCGGTGCCGGGTCAGGAGCTGTCGTCAGAGGAGCGGTTCACTTCCTACCTTCTGACAGAATTTGGTGGTAATACCATCCTCCGCTGATTCCGCAAATTCGGTCCAAGGGAGCTTCTCTCTCGTACAGAAAGCAAAGGGCATATCTGTAAAGAAGATGGAAGTCAGATCCCCCTCACACACAGCCGAGGGCTGCTGCTGGCTTAGCAGCAGGAGGTCGCCATGGGGACTCTCCTCCCAGGGAGATAGCTTCAGAAAGAGGCAAAAGCACTCACTGACTGATCCCAAAAGCAGTCTAGCTACTGGACCCCTGGATGCATCCCAGTCAATGCATTATAATTCCCGTCATTTCTTGCTAGTGTCTACAAGATGGTTAATTCAATGGAAACTTTATAAGCCCAGTGGGTTTCCTTTTTGCCTTTGGGTTGCAATGTGTGTGAGTGTCCATGTATATCTTGCACATGCTAGGAAAGTACTCTATTACTGAGCTATATTCTCAGCCCTAAACTCATTAATTTTTGTTTCACTCTTTTTTTTTTTTTTTCAGTCAGTACCTATACACATAAGAGGTATTTTTCATTCCCATACACACTGGGTTCAAAATGGCAGCTTTCTGTTTGAGGGTGGGGGTTGGGTACATAACGGGAGGTGGGTCCTAGGGTCTCCGGTTGTGTAACATTGTGGTACAGTTCTAGCCATATCTAGAATATCTGAAGTACATGGAGTTATCTTTAATATCTGCCAGTGTTCTATGTGAACCATCATCTCACTGTGAGCAATGTCTCCCTGGGGGGGAGAGGTGACTTAGTGAGGGACAGAATATTTGCCTAGTGTGCCTGAGGTTGTGTGTATGTGTGTGTGCGCATATGTTTTTTTTTTTTTTTTTTTTTTCAGTGCTGGTGATTGAACCCAAGAGCTGTGGGCCAACTCAGCCTACTTATTAGCTCTATTTCTTCACGGGAACCCAGATCCATTCCTTTTAGAGGGATTAACCTAATGGAAGTTCTAGATGTCTGCTATCATTCCACTGGCTCTGAACTGGCCAGTTTGCAAGATGTGTTCATAGGAGGCTGCATGTTGCAATTGGGTGGTATTTAGCTGGCTTAGGCCTGAGGTTTGTGCCCTAGGCAGGAGTCACAGTAGTAGCCAACATCTCCCAACCCTGGTTCCAGGTGTGGTAACACCCCATGAAGCAGCTGTGATTCTCTTCATTTCACAGAGAAAGAAGAGAAGCTTCAGCTTCCTAATTCCTTGCAGTTTCGTGAATCCTGGACCCAAGGCTACATCAGAGTGAGCACATCACCAGTGCACAGCCGGGCTCTCGGCTGCCCAAGCAAGTTACAGGTGCTGCCTGCCAGCAACAGTCCTCAGGGCTTTGGTACCAGGCTCAAGAGCCCCTAGGGCCCTTGTGGTAAAGATGGATGAACTATTTTAAGGAAGTCAACAAAAATCTGTTGATAGCAAAAATGTTTCTTAATGGCCATTAATTCTCAGCTTTTAGAACATTAGGAATGACTCAAGTGCCCCTGGAGAATAAAATCTACCATGATGATTTCATTTCAAGTTGATAAAGGTCCAAATTCCTGTTTCTGTTTTCATAGGTTCTTTTCCTATTTACACAAATACTGTAACATAAACTTGCAAAAAAATGCATGAAAAAAATAAAATAAAATACATGGAATGGAGATTAAGGGAGGAATTGGATAGTCCCAACTTTGGTTTTCCAGCTGGTAGAGAAGGGGTTCTCAACCCAATATGGAGTCAGGCTCTTGACTCAGACCTGCCCTTGAGAACAGCCAGCCTTGAGTTAAAGAGGCAAGTTATGACCTAGGATGGTTATCCTGGGAGCACAGTGCTCAGCCCTGCTAGAGGTCTCCAGGGACCCACCAAGAAGTGGGTATCTGTGCTAAGTCTTGAGAGATGAGCAGGAGTTCTGGTCGAACAAGGGGCAGGTGTTGGTCAAGCCTGTCCAATAAATATTTTAAGCTCCCATCATGCACCAGGCATTGTAGTAGCCATGACAGGTAGGATGGGGTGGGTAGTGATGGGCAAAGCAAACAAACAGATTAACATAAGCATTGGCATCCTGGAGTTCACACTCTAAGACCAACACTCAGTAGACCAATGAAGAGTCGCACAAATAAGACTGAAAGAACCAACAAAATAGGATATGGGAAAAACAACACAAACAACATTATGCTGGGCTCTGTCTTGACAAGAAGGTAGAAGATTCCTCTCTGGGGAATCTGGCCAGCCTGAAAGGAATGATTCAGAGATACTGACATCAGGATTACCAAAGGATTATCATAAACCAGATCATCCTGTAATGGAGCTCAGTGGGTGAGCCTTTTCCACAAACCCATAGTTAACAAACAGCTTTCTAATCCCTAATTCTTAAAATATAAGCAGATAATCACACACAAAAATCAATTTGAATCAGGGACTACAAAAGGAACAACATTCGACGTAATATTAGCATCTTTTGATATAACAGAAGAAATTACGACAATGATACAAGATCAAGAAGTGACAAAACAGGGACCTTTGGCAAAATCACACTTGTCCACTCAAAACTTGCCAACAGAAAGGAAAGAATGAATAGAAGGCTTGAAAGACAAATCAAATGAAATTGAGTAAGACAGAAAAGTGGAGGAGGAAATACGTAAGAAAAGTAGGAAAGTGGTCCAGGGTTCCAACATCCTAGCAGTAGAAAATCCAGGAAGCAATGAGAGAAAAAAGGGATTAATGTGAAATAAAAATGAGAGGCCATTGTTTTGGACTAAGCTCCCACACTGCCCCTCAACAGAGTAGACTAAAAATCAAGGTGATATCATTCACACTAAAGTTCTGCATTATCAAAGAGAAAGTTGTTATCTGACCTTAGGAAAGAGAAAGGATAAACAAATTTCCCAAACAGGCCATTTTCGACTAGTGTGATAAGGTCAATCCCTTTGCATTAAATACTTACCAAAGAAGTAACCTAATGTCAATCCATCAGTTATTTTGCTAATGTGCTGTCTTCCTGTCCCCACTGTACAAGGAAGGAAACTGAAACCACCAATCCCTTTGTTCTGTTTCTACTTCGTTCGGCCTTCCTCTGTCTAGGAGGCCAACCTCTTCTACCCAGCTCACTAAAACATTATTTTATAGAAGTTGCATGCCTGATTCCAGAATTACAAATAAAGCTAACTGCAACTAAAGCTAACTTTGTCTTTTGACAAAAAAAAAAAAGAACTAATAAAACAAGGAAATCTAGATCTATGAGACATGTTTCTAGATGAAAAACACTGATGATGTGAACAGAAAAATAGGGTAGAAAGAGGTGTGCCCAGTAGGACATCGCTATGAAATGGCAGAGTATCTGTAAAAACAGAAGCTCCTAGACACTTCTAGAGAAAAGAAAATCACAAATAATTGGCCACAAATCAAAACGGCCTGGTGCTATCCAAACTACCGAGCAAGCTGTAAAGATATATATTATCAGAGTCATAAGGTCTCAAAATATTTACCTTCCATAACCCAGAACGAAAGGAAAAGAAACTGGAGGATGATGGGAAAGGGAGATCCCTGGATGACAGCTGTGTGGCCAGTAGAGGGGGCAACTAATCCAGACAGGCAAGGCGAGGAGGCCCTGGGACAGATGCTTCAAGGAGGTGACACTGACTGACTGCCTGAGGTGTCTAAACAGGGTAAGGGAACTGACCCAAAGTGTAGGGTTGGACTAATGGCAAGTATGTAGAAAACAAAGCAAACTGTAAGGAAAACAGAAAATCATTCAAGAAAAGAAATCGACACTGACAACATGGCTTGGCAGAGACTGGATGTGGCTAGAACAAGAATGTGTGTGTGGAGAGGGGGCACAAGTGCCAGAAGACTAACACTGGCTTCTTTCATGACGTCTCAGAGGTCAAGAGATGATGCAACATTGAGACGTTAGGAAGCAGCAAGAGATACAGAGGTAAATTCCAGCCAGACGTGATGATTCGTGCTTATAATTCCAGCGGCTTGGTAAGCTGAGGCAGGAGAATAGCAAGTTCAAGGCCAATTGTGCAACTTACTGAGACTTTGCCTCAACAAAACCCCAAAAAACAAAAACAAAAACAAATTAAAAGGGGCTGGGAATGTAGCTTATTGTAAAGGGTCTGGGTTCAATCACCAGTACCACTAATTAGAAGAAAGAACATTCCAAAGGAATCAGTTAAGTGTTGAAAGAGGCTGCCACTTGCCAAAACCGATACTTTGGTAACAGACCTCGGAGATCAGTGTTGATCCTAAATCATGAGCACATATAACCTTGATAAAAATAACAAAGGACATAAAGACATAGTATGTGAGACCAGGAATGTGTGCAACAGAACTCAGGGAGTTCTGACAGGGAGGTGGCCAGCTGGCTCTCGCTAAGGTCTAAAGTGAAGATGGGACAGGAGGGCAACAGGATGGTGCCAACAGATAAATGGGAGGGGGTCAGAGGGGCTGAGAAGGGCTGGACGTGCAACGTAGAGGGAGAGCCCGAGTTTAGCCCTGGATTTGATCTCCAGCATTAAAAAAAAAAAAGCAAAGCTGAGGAGAGATTGTTGGTGGCTTAGTACAGGATAGAGAGAGAACAGGAGGCGGGAAATGTGGGAGGCAGAATCCAAAGGCTGAATGACAGAGTAGGATGTCGACAAGGAGAGAGGCCAGGGCTTTTGGTGTTGTTGACTTTCTAAGGACGAGAAAAGAAAGGAAACTTTTTTTTTTTTTAAATCGAGCAGCAGACACTCTTGGCAACACAGAGATAAAACAATTGCTTAAAGGTGGCCAAGAAAGCAGGACAAGAGAGACTTACTCCACGCTTCCTGGAAACAAATGATGTTGACTCCGCACATGGCAGCCACCTCGACAATGACCTCAATGCGTCTGTGGAGGGCAGAGACCTGGTGATTTAAAAAGTGAGGATGAAAACCCATTTGCTGCTATCGGTAAGGCAGTTTTAAGTTTATCCCAATGGACACAGGACAATAAACTCCCATCCGCAGCTCTGGGTGCACAAAGAGCCCTGGACACTGCCTCCAGGTCTTTCCTTGGAAATGGGGAAAACCACTGCCTCCTTAGTTGGGTTGCTGAGGTGAGGAGGAGCATGGTGCTGCGTGCAGGACACAGGGTGGGGAGCACACGCATGCACACATGGCTGCCCTGAATCAGTTGCTCCCTCAGCCTGGCCCAGTTCACTTGGCACTGTCTGTATGCCGGGCATTGGGCCTGCCTGGTCTGGCCACTTTCCCTTCCTCTGTGAATGCCTGTCACCAGCTCATCTTTCTGGCGCTGAATCTCCGTGTACTGGAGTGTAGCCGTGGGCAGGAATGTGCTTCTCTCCCCACATCCAGCGCTCCTGAAGGTGTTACCCATGTCCCCTGTCCACTCCCCCCAGCCCTCGGCAGACTCTCCCAGCCACATTTGGGTGCCCCTGCAGCACACTATTCCCACTGTGCTGCTACTGTTCCCTGCTGTCTGTCACTATTAGGACCCATGGCTTCTTTGGGGCAGGAAGAAAACACGCTTGTCTCTGTGTCTCAGCCCAGAGTCTGACTTCCGGGAGCCATTCAGAAGTCTTTGTTCAAAGTCGGATTAAAGGAATCAGACTGAAAACCCAGAGGAAGAACAAACTGTCTGTTGCTCTTCATCTCTTCCCAAGAGGTTGTGTACCCTGGGCCCCCTGGATATTTGCTGCCATCACCGGCCATACCAACCCACATTGGCTCAACCTGGAAAAGCGCAGTGTATTTCTAGGTGCTGGGTGTGTGGGAGTAGTGGAAGCTCTGGTGCTGCAGCCTGGCCATCCTGAATGACAGAGGGGCACATCCACAAATGACAGTTCCAGAGACCAAAGTAAACAGAACCAACCATCTTCATGGGGGTGGGTAGGTAGGAATGCTGCGCGTTGAACTCAGGGTCTCACGCATGCCTGCCACTGAGCTACATCCCTCAAGCCCCAGACAAAGTTTAGTCCCCCAAAAGCCAAAGAAGGACCAAAGTGAAAGATGACAAAGAACCTGATGTGGAATCCAAGTGACCTCAGATTTCTCAAGAACCCCTAATAAGTCTCCAGTGTTCACAGGAAAGCTGAACCAAAAGCTGTCCAACCTTGAGGAGCTGGAGGAATGAGATGCAGGCGTATATGAAACAAACTCTCCAGGGACATGCTGCTTTAGCGAAATACTAAACGTCATCGCATGTATTTACTAGCTGTCAAGTCATGGAGGATGTCTGTCAGATTCCCGTACACTGGAGGCACCACCAGCTGACAGACTTTCTAGAGTCCCTCTTCTCAGGATCAAGCAGAGGTGTGTATGACAGTCCTGTGGGAGGCAGCCACCTGGCAGGCAGCAGAGAGGCCACGTCCAATGCAGAGAGCTCAAGTTGGACAATAGGCTCTCCCCAAACAACAGCTGGATTAACAGAGTGACAGAATTTGGACAGGAAGTGGAAAGAACGGTGAGGACTGACAGGAAGACAGAGAGGGGCAGCAAACCAGGAGAGGAAGGAGACAGCTGGGAATGTAGGCCAGTGGTACAGCGTTTACCTAACACGCATGAGACTCAGGGACCCATCCTCAGTACCCCTCCAACAAAGAAAAGCACATTTAGCCAGGCACAGCGACGTGTGTTCCTAATCCCAGGCCTTAAGAGGCCAAGGCAGGAGGAACACTGTGGGCTGAAGGCCAGCCTGGCCTACGCAGCAAGATTTTCGCTCAATAAAACCAAAACCACCAAACAAACACGATAACAACGACAAACAGAAGAGAAAAAAAGGCAGATACACGGGGCCGGGGAGTTAGCTCAGTGGTTTCGGCGCCTGTCTTGCAAGCGCAAGGGCCTGGGTTCGATTCCCCGGTAACCACATAACAATACTGGGTATACCCACACCCAGCAGCAACCAGTACCACATACCACAGTGCCGGGTGTGGTGGCTCACGCCTGTAATCCCAGCACTCGGGAGGCAGAGGCAGGAGGATTGTGATGTGAGTTTGAGGCTGAGCTCAGGGCCAGCCTGAGCTACAAAGCGAGACCCTGTCTCCAAAAACCTAAAAAAAAAAAAAAAAAAAGGCAGATACACAAGCTGGAGAAAAGTAGGGAAGCCAGGGCAGAAGTGTCTCAGTTGCCCCTGAGGTGCCAGCACCTATGGACCTTGCATGAGTGGCCATCCGGGGTCCGTGACGTGCTCAGTGTGGGGTGAGCCAGTTCCCCTTTTACGTAGTTACAGTCACCTGTTCTGCCACAGGGGTTTTCGCAGGGAGGGGAGTTTGGTGCTGCACCAGCCCCACTCGCACAAGCTGGGGGCTTCTTATCTGCTCCTCCGCCGCCCCAAAGGCATGGCCCTGCAGTTCAAAGTTGCCTCGGTCAGCAGCTTCAAAAGCTCTCTTGGGCAGATCCAGCTTCCTAAAAGGGCAGGAAAGAAGAGGGAAAGAGGATTTTAATGAGATTCGCTGCATTTAAGACCCACCTCCAGAACAATCCCCCAAATAACAGGAAAAAAAATTCCCATCATGCCCCTCGTAGTCATTTATTAGGTAAAGCAGAGGTGGGCATCCCTGCTGAAAATTCCCATCATTCCCCTTTTAATCATTTATTAGGTAAAGCAGAAGTGGGCATCCCTGCTGAAAATTCCCATCATGCCTCTTGTAGTCATTTATTAGGTAAAGCAGAGGTGGGCATCCCTGCTGAAAATTCCCATCATGACCCTCGTAGTCATTTATTAGGTAAAGCAGAGGTCAGCATCCCTGCTGGAGTCAAAGGGGCCAGCAGCGGGAGGGCTGGGCTGTAAGTGCTTACTGCACTGAGCCCGGACTTTGTGCGCAAAGGGAGACTCCAGGGAGCGGCACGGTTAGGGCCAGATGGGGGAGGCCGTGACCAGTGAAGGGGTTGATGTTTTGCAGTTAATAAACTCCGAGCAAGGGATCAAAGTCTGAGCAGTCAGTGGGGAAGAGGGTCAGTTCTAAAAAGTACTTCTGAACTGGAATCAGAGCTATGTGGAACGTTGGAAATAAGGTGACTGATAACACACAGGGGCTTTGGAGAAAGCAGCTCAGGACACCTGAAACTGGCACTATGAGGAGGACCCTGTGGCAACTCACTAAGGAAGCAGAGCCTCAGGGGATTGAGTCCCCAGGGATTTTTCCTCAATGGCCCCTAGGTGAGCCCCTATGTCTGGTACTGGATGTGCTTGACATGTGATAGGTGTTCAGACCAAAGGCTCAAGTGTCCATCCAAGTTGTGGTTTATTAACAGAGGCTGGAGGATTATTTATAAAACCTCCCTGTGGTGTGACCATTGGTCAGTCAGCAATAGCTCCAGATACCTGTTGCATCCGGGAACTGGGTAAAACTCCTAGAGACAGGGTTCACGGCCCCAGGCCAGGAAGGGCTTACCATCTAATGGGGACATGATTATGAAATATCCAGAGAACACATCAAAAATAACCTGACAGCCATTATCTAATAATAATATTTCTCTCCTACTTTAAATCACTTTCTTAAAGACATTTCTTTCAAAATCACAGCCTGTCAGCCTAAGCCCCCTGTCGCCGCCCCCTGCCAGGTACTTTCCGTGTGAGGGCCCTGACAGCTCTGAGTTCGGTTCCGCCCCTGACAATCAGCCTGTTTTTCAAATAGTCAAGGTTCCCTTCCCTCTGGCAGGTTAGAAATAGCAGCTGTGCCCACACCTCGCCTCCCTTCCTTCCTGGCTGTGACTGCCTCAGACAGCCCTCCCACCCTTGGGAGAAGGGCACCAGTCACGGGACTCAGCCCCAGGGCAAGTCCACTGGGTAGTCAGTTATGAAGGATTCCTGCAGCTCCAGCCTGAGGGTTTGCAGGCAGACCCACCCAGGAGTAAAACAGAAAGGTTCTGCGTATGTTTCCCAAGGACTGGGGGCCCCAGAGCCAGATGGCCCACTGGAAGTGTGTCCTTTTCTCAGTCTGAGAAGAAGTCGGGCAGGACAAGCCTGGCTATATCCAGCACCTGGCAGATTTCTCTCCAGTCTAGCCAGGGCCCCTCGCTGTTCTCTGTCTTCCCACCCTTTATCAGCCCCACGATTCCCAGTCTTGTTTACTTCCTCACCCTCTGTCTATACCAAGTGCTGCCCATGGCCTGCTGGCCTGCTGTGCACCCCTTCATTCCCATCCCCCTTGGGTCTTATTCTCCTGGCCCTGAGGGGAGGCAGGCCAGGCTTTGCTGTGATGAGTTGAAGTGTCCCTCCCCACTTCCCAAATCACATGGTTAAATACTAAGGTGAGGGGGTCATTGGATGAGACTAGGTCATACGGATGGGGTCTCCTGCAGAAGATTAATGCTCTTTTGGGACAGGCACTGTGGCTTCCGGCACTGTAGGAGCCTAAGGCAGGAGGATTGCAGGCAGGTTTAAACCCAGCCTGGACAATTTAGCAAGACCCCATCTCAAAATCTAAATAATCTAAAAATTTTAAAAGGGATGAGGATGTAGCTCAGTGTGAAGGTCCTGGGATTAATTCTCTTTCCTCCCAAAGAGTGCTGCTGGGCAGGGCAGTATGTGCCCATAATCCCAGCTATTTAGGAAGTGGAGCCAAAAGGATCACAAGCTTGAGGTTGCATAAATAACGGTAGGCTGGGGAATGTAGATCAGTGGTAGCAAACTCAGCTAGCATGCCGAGGCCCTGGGTTCAGTCCCAGCACTGCAAAAGTAAATACATAATCTGTACATACAAATAAGAGGCCTTAGGAGACTGCTGGCTTTCGCATCACGTGTGGACACAGTGAGAAGTCACCACCTGAGAACTAGGAAATGGTGCCCTGCTAGGCACTGAATCTGCCAGTGTCTTCATTTTGGACTTTTAAGCCTACAGAATGGTGGGAAATACATTTCTGTGGTTGGAAACCCACCAATCTGTGATATTTTGTAGCAGCATGTAAGGATTTAGGCCAGGACTAGCCAATCAGGAAAGAGGAGCCATCTGCAAAGGAGCCACCACTCGAAAAGTGGTCTTCATGCGGCCTCAAGCACTCCTTTCTTTCTTTTTTTTTTGAGACAGGGTCTCGCTTTGTGGTTCAGGCTGGCCCTGAGCTCAGCCTCAGATTTGGATCACAGCAATCCTCTTGCCTCTGCCTCCTGAATGCTGGGATGAGCTGGGATTACAGGTGTGAGCCACCACACCTGGCACTGTGGTATGTGGCACTGACTGCTGCTGGGCGTGAGTCTCCACACCCAGTATGGTATGTGGTTACCGAGGATCAAACCCAGGTCCTTGTGCTTGCAAGACAGGCGCCTGAACCACTAAGCTAAATCCCTGGCCCTCAAGCCCTCTTTCATTCCTTTGGTTGATGTCGAGCCTCTCTTCCCCTTGCCCTGCTTCTGACCACTCACCCATCCCGGGCGTATCTCCAACTTCAAGGAGGAAAACCTGTCACTTCCTCCCTGGCTGCAACACACCTGCTGGGCTCTCTGCTTCTCCCTCTGGGGTCATGGCAGGCCTGGCCTGACGGCCCCGAGCTTCACCTCCTCAGCAGCCACTCACTTTTGGACCTTCGTCTTTCTCCCTCTAATGGCTCTTTACCATCAGCAATTTAAATTATTAAACCAGAGCTTTGTTATAAAAGAAACATGCTCACGGGAGGGGCATTAAACAAATAGAAAGGGTATAAAATGAAAAATAAGTTTCCCACGAAGCCCTAGTCCCAAACCTTAGAGATGACCCCCTTGACACTCTGTGTATTCTTCCAAAGCTTTCCAGATAAGGACAGGTATTACACATATAGTCGTATCACCCTGTAGTTTTGTCCTTCAACTGGCCTTTTTTACTTGGCAATATGCAGCTGTATAGTGCATAAACATTATAATGCTTCCGCCACTGATGGACTGCAGAGGCTGCATATATATGCATGCAGTCCCATAGGATTACAAGAGAGCCAGGTGTGGTGGCACCTGTCATTCCAGCATCGTGGGAGGCTGAGGCAGGAGGAGTGCAAGTTTGAGCCCAGCCTGAGCAACTAAGCACTAAGTGAGACCTTGTTTCAAAAATTTAAAACAGTGTTGGAAAGATTGGGATGGAACTGAATGGGTCCAATCCCCAGTACTTGACATTGTAACAGTGCTTGAAAAGTTCCTGTCACCTCGTGACATAGCTGTCATGACACTGCAGTGCATTGTATTACTCACGTGCTTATGGGGATGCTGGTGTAGAGATCTACCACTCTGCCAGTTGGATAAAAGTATATACCACATACATTCATTTAGGGTATGTAATGTTCCCTAATAATACCAACATCTGTGTTACTGATTTCTGCATTTACTATACTTTTATCATTATTGTAGCTTGTATTGTTTGTTTGTTTGTTTTAGGTTTTTTGAGACAGGGTCTCGCTTTGTGGTTCAGGCTGGCCCTGAGCTCAGCCTCGAACTCACATCACAACAATCTTCCTGCCTCTTGCCTCCCGAGTGCTGGGATGACAGGCGTGAGCCACCACGCCCGGCACTGTGGTATGTGGTACTGGTTGCTGCTGTGTGTGAGTCTCCACACCCAGTATGGTATGTGGTTACTGGGGATCGAACCTGGGTCCTTGCACTTGCAAGACAGGCGCCGGAACCACTGAGCTAACTCCCTGGCCCTGTAGATTGTATTTTTTCTACTTATTAAAAAAGGTTAATGTAAAACAATACAGAGAAGTGGGCCAGGGATTTACCTCAGTGGTTCTGGTGCCTGCCTTGCAAGAGCAAGGGCCTGGTTTGGATCCACATACAACATACAACAATGGCAGGTGTGGTGACTCAGGCCCATCAGCCATCAGTACCATACCCTATAGTGCTGGGCGTGGTGACTCACACTTGTAATCTCAGCACTCCAAGGCAGAGGCTGGAGGATTGCTGAGTTCAAGGCTGAGTTCAGAATTTAAACTACAAAGCAGGCCCTGTCTCAAAAAAAAAACTAAAATAAAACAAACAAACAAAAACCCAAAACAATACAGAGGAGGGTTGAGAGTAAGAGCTCGACCCACACCCCTCTTGCTCCATTTTCATAGGACCTCCCCGCACTTCGCCTCCACGCAGCCCTCATCCTGTACCTTCTCTGCCCGTTCTCTGGTTCCCCCTCCCCCCCTCAGGAACTGCTCCTCATCACTCAAGTCAAAACTCTCCTCCCCCAATATCTCGGTGGTACCTGATACCTTTTACTTCCTCACTTTTACACATCCTCATCTTTAGGGCCCTGCTTTCTCTGACCCCTTTAACATCCAGTTTCCTCAGAACCCCTCTGGGCCTCTCTCATGTCACAGCTGCTCCTCCTCCATCTGGGGTGGCCAGCTCTGCCTCCGGCACAGCCACAGAGGGCCTGGTAGGCCCATCGCCACATCGCAAACAGCCATTGGCGTCTCCCCCTCCACCTAGAGATCCCAAGGGGGACTGTATGGGCTGAGCCATGTCCTCATCCTAACACCGCAAACCAATGAATGTGACCTTATTTAGAAAAAGGATCTCCATGGATTAATTTATTTTCTTTTTTTTAAATTTTCTGAGACAGGGTCTCACTTTGTAGTTCAGGCTGGCCCTGAGCTCAGCCTCAAACTCACATCACAGCAATCCTCCTGCCTCTGCCTCCTAAGTGCTGGGATTATAGGCGTGAGCCACCACACCCAGCACCGTGGTACTGATTGCTGCTGGGCGTGAGTCTCCACACCCAGTATTGTATGTGGTTACCAGGGGATCGAACCGGTCCTTGCGCTTGCAAGACAGGCACCGGAACCACGGAACTAAATCCCCGGCCCACCATGGATTAATTAAGGTTAAAGCCTTCAAGATAATATCAACCTGTGTTATCTAGATAAGCCCTAACTCCACTGACAAATATTCTAATAAGAGATACCCAGGGCCGGGGAGTTAGCTCAGTGGTTCCGGCGCCTGTCTCGCAAGCGCAAGGACCCGGGTTCGATTCCCCGGTAACCACATAACAATACTGGGTGTGGAGACCCACACTCAGCAGCAACCAGTACCACATACCACAGTGCCGGGCGTGGTGGCTCACGCCTGTAATCCCAGCCCTCGGGAGGTAGGCAGGAGGATTGTGATGTGAGTTTGAGGCTGAGCTCAGGGCCAGCCTGAACCACAAAAGCGAGACCCTGTCTCCAAAAACCTAAAAAAAAAAAAAAAAAAAAAGAGAGATACCCAAAAGAGAGACACAGGGAGAATAGGAGGTGGCCATGTGAAGACAAAGGCAAAGACTAGCTGCTACAAGCCAGTGTACATCAGAGGCTAGAAAAGGCAAAGGAGAATTATCTCTCAGAGAGTTTGGAAGGAGCATAGCCTTGTAGACACTTTGGATTTGAACTTCTGGTCTTTCACTGTTTTAACTTGCTCGGTCTGTGGTAATTATGGCAGCTTTAGGAACCAAACAGAATCCAAATCTAGTTCATCCCAAACTGAACTTCTCCTTCTCCTTCTCCTCCAAGGATGAGCCCACCTGTCACCCCCAGCCAGAAGCCAGGTGTAACTCTCACAGCCTGTGCTGTCTACTGAACTCACTGAGGTCTCTGGACTCCTGCTGCCTCCCCGCCCCAGGCTCTCTGTTTACCTCTAGGACTCTCATCCTTCCTTTTCTAGTTCATCTTGACACAGCTAAGACAGCTAATGTATAAAAGACTTCCATCACTGTAAGAATGAATTTCTGGGGACCGGGGATTTAGCTCAGTGGTTCCAGCAGCTGCCTCACACACACAAGGTCCCGAGTTTGATCGCCAATAACAAAAACAAAGAGTCCTCAGGATCCACCCTGGCTACTCCTGCCTCCTCCTCCCTTTGGACATTCCCTGTGCCACCCAATGCCAATGCACAGTCCACTCACTCACACATAGTCCCCCAATGCCATATCCCACGATGTCAGGGGGCACAGTTCTTGTCTCCAAATAAACTTCTCTGCCTCCTTGAGGATGCAGCTCAAACACAGCACTCCTGGGAAGCCCCCTGACCTCCCTGAACTCGAGACCTCTTGGGCCGTCTGTGTCCTTTTCTCACGGTGCAAGAAGACCATCGAAAGAAGGAAAGCAGGGGTAATAGCTGCAGCTTGGGTACAGGACCTGTGGGAAGCCCGGAGTTTTGATTTCAACACTGAAGGAAAAAAGTCCAAGTAGAAATCGTGGTTTACTTATTCTAATGTCTCTGGTGCCCAAGACAAAAATGCTCATTGACTGAGTGCTCCTTGATTCTAGCCATCCTAAAACTGACAGTTAATGTTCTCTGGGGATTTTATTTGTTTGGCACAGGGCCAGGCCCACTTGGCTCATTCAGTAGGAAACATTCACCAGGCATTTTTGAGTTGGGCAGAGGAAATAATCCAGAAAAAAGGTGTGGGAGGGGTGAGGGCTCTAGACCTCCACGGCCATAGCCAGACTGGACTCTGAGAAACAAATAGAACTGTAAGTAGGAAGTCAGTTTAGTAACTACCAGTCAATTTCTCTCTTCGGTTGTATATTCTGAGCAAGGACAGAGGTTTACACCTTCACAATAAGCAAGGGAATAGGGTAGGAACAGGGAAGTCACTTGTTGTAAACCAAGCCCCAGGGGAGCAGTAATCACTGGTCAACAGCTGTTGGTAGTGTTTTATCGCCCACTATAATCCCTCCTTGTTCTGGAGGTCTCCAAATACTAATAAATCCCTCTGGCATGATAGTTCCTGGCCTGACTTTAGCCCTACTCTAGAATGTGCCCCAGGCAGACTCTTAGTGGGAAACCCATTTGTCTTTTCCTAACACCTTGTAGCTTTGCCTCTTTCTCACACCTAGAATTTTGCTGTGTCTTTTTTTCCCCCAGAACTTGCTCTCTTTACCCTCAAAACAAACAAATTCCAACCCTAGAAACTGTAGCCTGAGATATCCATTGCTTAAGACATCTTCTCTGGGAAGAAGCTCAACTCTTAAAATATTCCCCAGGTGAATAGTCTTCATAGGTAGCAGAAAGAGTACAGCATGGGCCTATTAAGAAGCTAGAAGGATATCTAGCTTCTCTTTGCATACAAAAGCCCAAAGGCAGCTATTATATCTTGACCATCCACTAGCTGTGAAAACATCACTGGAAGCCAGGTGCAGTGACCAACACCTGTAATCCCTGAACTCAGGGTGAGACAGGAGGGTTGAGCATTCAAGTCCCCCAGGACAACTCAGGGATGATATTGCAAAATAAAATTGGGGAGGGGGTTGGAGCTATAACTCAGAGATAGAGCAACTCTGGGTTCTACCCTCAGTAACACCACCACCAAAAGGTAAAAATCCTGGGTGGGCCCTCCCCCTCCCCCTCCCCCTCCCCCTCCCTGTGGGAAGTCCTCCATGGCTGGGGACCAGGTTCAGTCAGGGGAGCCAGTCACAGGTGAGCCGATAAGGTCCTACTGCAAGGTCACTGGCACAAGGTGTGGAGCAAGCAGTCAGCTGGATTGGAGAGGCAGGAATTTTAGCCCAGAGCTGCTTGAGAGTGGAGTTTGCACTTCATTCTAAGTGCCCAGGAAATCCCTCAGACAGCTTTTAGCAAAAGAGCAGCAAGGTGTGATTTGAAAGAGATCCTTCTGCTTGCGGCAGAGAAGAATGGACTGAGCAGAAGGAAGGTTTGTTAACCGGCATCCAGCAATGCATCGCCCTCAGAAAGTTCTGGCCACGCAGATATTCATTTGCACTAAGTATGGTAACTCATTCCTCTAGCTTGTTAGTGGGTAGGTTTCCCTGACAAATAGATTCAGATTCCACTGGCCTCTACCTCCAAGCCTCAGGGTCAATGTCGCAAGGGTGGAGGGGCTGGAGCTGAGCAATGCACGTGTGGGTATCTGGCCAGGGGTCTCTGGTTGGAGACACTAAACTGGCCAGATACCCACAGGTGCATAAGAACGACTCATCAGGGCCCTTCAAGGCTGTCACATCTAGACCTCTTATGCTCCCTGCTTGCCTAGGTACGTCTCAAATCACCATCTTAGGAGACCCCTCAGGACCCTAAAGTCCTCCCCCTGATCCCTAAGACCCACACCCAGTGGCCCTCAAATCCAGCAGTTCAACCTCTAGGGTCTCCGACCTGGTCTCCTTGCCATAAAGAATGCGCTTCACTTCTTGCAGGTCTGCAGGTGGCAGGTGCTTTTCTAAGCACTGGTCCAGGGACTCCCATTTGGCTGCTGCCATGGCTGGAATCAACAAGCGTCTGGTCTCGCGTCAGTGCCTGACCCCAGCTGTCTGCTCTTTGTTCCCTGGAGACTGCTGCGGCCAGGCCAGTGCAAGTGCCCTTTGCTCTATTGGTTCACCTTCGTCCTGGAACACCAGGACACACCACCTCCTCCAGTAGCCAATCAGCGCTCCAGGACTCAAGGGCCCGTCTCTAACTCTTCGCACCTCTTTTGACACGTGCTGGGACCTTGCTTAGGCCCCTGGCCAGAGCCCCAGAGATTGGCCAGCGGGAAGCACCCCTTGCTCTTTGCACTTCCTCTGACCCAGTCAGGACACCTGGAGCCTTCAAGCCTCAGCGGCTTGCAGCTGCTGAACTTTGCTCCTTCAAGCCTCCTACCGGGAGAGGGTCAGAGGGTCGCATGGGAGCTGGGGGCGCTCCTCTTGCTCACCTTCCCCTTCATGTACTTCCTGCATATACTAGCTTGAGCATCTATGAGTTCAGTGTCCTAGGAGGTCCTAGCAGTAACCTTCCGAGGATATCTGATAAATACAGCAGCTTTCAATGATGTGAGGAGGTATGCTGTGCTGTGGAAGCCAGGGAGAGAGTAATTTCCAGCCTAAACAGAGAGACCACTGAAGGCCTCATAGAAGAGGCTTCCCTGCTAAATAGAAAGGCTTCAAGCTGCACCCGAAACCCCTTTCTCTGGTCTGATTTTATTTTCTGTGCTGTAGTCCCCCTTTCCTTAATGACTGACCTTTCACCCCTGTGTCAAGGCCTGGGGAGTCACCATGGAAAGCCTTCATTTTCTTCCTTTCCTCTGTGCAATCAAGCCTCAAGTTCTGTTAAATTTATCTCTAGGGCTTTTTTCAAATCTTTCCCCCTCCCCCCTCATGCCTGCAACCCTGGCATCTTTTGCTTGGACTGTTTAGTCTGCTAACTTGGCTCTCAGTGGTCTAAAAGGAATGTCTTTCCTTCCTTTGTACCTCTCCTTCTGTCCCCCTTCTTGGAATCTGTTACCTCCACACTCCGTTTTGTGAACTCCTGCTCCTTGTCCAAGATGGAGCTGATAGGTGACCTCCTGCCCCAGAAAAGGTGAGACTCCCTCAGCCCTATACAGATAACCTCTTGTAGTATCAAACACAAACACATCAAACATTGTTTATCAAGCACCATTGCATAATCTGGAGGTGGATCTGATCCACTTCTATACCTGCAGGACTTTTGCACTCTTAAATGATTACTGAAGGCAACGATTTTTCTGGACTCAAGGACAAATCCATTAAGGTGGTGACATTTCAACATTTGAACGAGACTTTGAAGCAGGAATGGAAAATATTACTAGCTAGATTGCTTAATCCATCTTTCCTCATTCAGCGATAGTTTACTCATATGAGGTTGCTTTCTAGATGCTTTATGTAATAGTCAAATCCTGCAAAAACTACTAACTGTCTAGAAGCATACACCAGTGATGTTTTCCCTTGTTTTAAAGAATGATTCTTTTTTTGTGACAATGCTGTATGGTTTATGAATGTATATCTCATAATCTGATAAATGAAAAAAACATGAGCAGGAAGGGACGTAACACACACAACCCCACCACGGAGGCCAAAGCAGGAGGATCATGAGTTGGAGGCCAGCTCAGGTTGTGTAGTGAGTTTAATTTCAGGCTGGATCACACGGTGAGACCCAATCACCAAAAAAAATTTAAAAATTGTTTAAAAAGTCTTAGAGCAAGAGTCAGGAAACCTGCTGTTCAGTCTGTTTTCTACAGTAATCTCAATTGTCTCATTGTAAGACAGGTAGGAAAAGTGGGGAAGAGATGATCTAGACGTTAGAGTTTTGCCTATTTCTTATAATATGATTCTAATAATCTAGTCATATATAAATAAACCAGAGCTCAATTCCATGGAAAAGGTTCATTTGTTTAAAATATATTAATGTCTGTTTTTAGGTGTTACTTTTAAATTTGCAACATACATTAGTTTTAATCTTCAGGGAAGGTGTTTAAGGTGGCGGGGATTTTGTTCACTGACACAGAAGGCCAGTTCTATGGCAATCGGTGGGCACTTCCTCAAGCCCCGCCCACCTGCTGTTCTCTGTGAGCTGGAGGCAGCTTATGTCACCCTCTGTTACTTTAAAGCACACAAGATTTTTGCATTTTCTGGCCCCATTTTATCCTCCCAATTATACGATGAGAAAAGGGTAGGGGGCCTTAGAATTTGCCGCATTTCCAAGTTAACCTGGACATTTCCTGGAAATGAATCTATAGGAGCCAACGTGACACATGGAAGATTTGAGGTGATTCAACTCTCAAGTAACTTTCTTTCTTTCTTTCTTTTTTTTTTTTGAGACAGGGTCTCACTTTGTAGTTCAGGTTGGCCCTGAGCTCAGCCTCCAACTCACATCACAGCAATCCTCCTGCCTCTGCCTCCCGAGTGCTGGGATTACAGGCGTGAGCCACTACTCCTGGCACTGTGGTATGTGGTACTGGTTGCTGCTGGGTGTGTATGGTATGTGGTTACTGGGGATTGAACCTGGGTCTTTGCACTTGCAAGACAGGCGCCAGAACCACTGAGCTAAATCCCCAGCCCCTCAAGTAACTTTCTAAGGCACAGTTTATGGGTGAACTGTTACCTGTGTGATGTTCCTTAGCTCAGAAGTCAGTGTTCTTTCTCAGCCAGGGCTTGTTTTATGGTTTCTGAAGGTCTTCCAGGAAGGAGTTTCAGAGCAGAGCTCCTAAACTTTCAGAGAGAGACTGTGTGGCGGAGCATGGACAGCACGGTTCAAATCATGACCCTCGAGTTTCTTTTCTCCCTTTCAGCCCACTAAGCTGCTGTCCACTGCATTTGCTTTGAGTCCCTGGCATTTTCTCTCACAACCGGTCATCTTCACTTCCAGGACATTTTCTTTTTAAACTTATTTTGAAGATTTTATTTTTAATCGAGAAGGAATAATTGATTGCATGTACTAATAAGATACAAGGAGATCCCTTCCCCTCCACTATTGATAACACCATTTAGTATTTTCTGGAAGATGCCTTGCCTGATGTATCTTATACATTTTAATTGCTACTCTCTGGACAGGCTCTCAACATTTCCTAGAATATTTCAGTCAACTAGATCAGGCTTCCTTTCTCCCAGCTCAAATTACCCTTTGACCTTGGTTCCCTGGGAGATACAGTAGTTCAGGCAGAAACTGAAGCTGATAGTTTACCTTATTTCATGCTGTGCCTTTTTCCTGCCTCTCCCCCATTTTACAGCACCAGAGATCGAAGTCGGGCCCTAGTGCTTCCAAGGTAGGCATGGTACCACTTGAGCTAAATCCTCAGCCCAGCTCCCCCATCCTCTTTTTTGGTCTCCAGCATTGTCAAACTGTTAGGTGCCTAAACCCTCCAAACCCCTGTCTCTGCTCAGCTCCCTCTTCACCTAGATAATCCCTACCCAAACTTTAACATCCAATTGAAAATATCTTTTTTCAATAAAGCCTTCCTGGTTCCTATAGGCTTGCTCAAAGTCCCTGCTTACTATAGCGCTCTATGCAGTATTGATATTGAACCTGTGAGGTATAAGGGTAGGATTGTAGCATTGCTTTTGATGTCTTTGAATCTACAGTGCTTTGCATAGAACTTGTACTCAACGAATGACTGTTGAATCATACATACTAATACATGTAAATGTTTATATGGTCATTTAACAGGTCCTTTTTACGTATAGTAAGCCAGTAGTTTATTTAGTTTGTTCTATTTTTTTTATTATTATTTATTTAGTGTGTGTGTGTTACAAGGAATTGAGCCTAGGGCCTTTACATGCTGAGCCAGGGCTGAGGCAGGAGGATCACAATTTTGAGGCTATCCTTAAGGTCAGTTTAGACTATGTAGTAATACCCTGCCTCAAAAAAGAAAAAGGAAGTAAAGGAAGCATATTTCAGCCAACATCGTTATTTTCAACTTCCTTAGCTCCTATTTGTATTTTTTATTTTAAGACAGGGTCTCATGAAGTCACTAAATTGCACTGACTGGGCTTATATTTGCCATCCTCTAGCCTCAGCCTCCCAGAGTACTGGGATTACACACATGAACCACCACACCCAGCTTTTAGCCTGCTTTTTATGATGGTTGTTTGTTTTGTTTTGTTTTGTTTTGTTTTGTTTTGTTTTGTTTTAGGTACCAGGGCTCAAACAAGGACCCTTGTGCTTCCAGGTAGGTGTAGTACCACTTGAGCTAAATCCCCAGTCATTAGCCTGCTTTTTAAAAAGACCACTTTTAGCTAAAGCAAAGTTATAATCTTTTCCTTTTTGCAAGACTTTTTTTTTTTTTTTGAGACAAGGTCTTGTTATGTAGTCTTAGCTGGCCTGGACTCACACAAATCCTCCTGCTCCAGCCTCCCAAGAGTTGGGATTATAGATGTGCACCACCATGTCTGTCTCTGAAAGACTTTTACCTATTTTTGTATGTTGGATCTCTAGGACACAAGTAGTCTAAGTTTTTTAGTGGCCACAACAAAAATACATACTGTTACAGTGACCCACACCCTTGAACTACTTCATGTAGCACAATTCTGTTTCCTTGGAAGTTGAAGGTTTGTATCTCATGGCTCATCTCTCTTTGATTTGCTGCCTGGCTTAGCAGTTGTATGGGAGCCTTAATTATAACACTTCTGAGTTGTGAAGAATATGTATCAAACACAATTTTCATAAATCTTCTTGGTTTATATAACAGATAACTGTCTATCTGCTTGTATTTTGAGAAATGGTTATCTAAAAGAAAGAACATTGGACTGATTTTACTATTAAATAATTATAGCTTTAGGTAGGTTATTTGCTATTACTTCCTAGTCTCTAAAGATATTGGGCTAATTCTTATAAATTCTATCATTTTATTATTGGTGGATTGTGAGGCTGTTTTAAGAATCTGGATTGCTATCCAGATGTGGTAGGTCTATCCCTTTAATTCTAGTACTAGATACCCAAAGACTCGAGCTTTAGCCACCCCACCCCTTTTAATCATGTAATCATAGACAACTCATAACTTTTTACTTTCAACTTCTTAGAGTAATACTTGGTGGTGCCCACTTGTAATCCCAGCACTCATGAGGCTGAGGCAAAAGGATTGCTGTGAGTTCAAAGCCAGCCTGGCTACAGAAAGAGTTCAAGGTCAGCCTCAATTACAGAGCAAGACTCTGTCTCAAAATATAAATAAATAAATAATAAATAAATGTAATACCTACCCCTTTTTTATTTCTTTATGATTATTTTGTTTTGCCCCTCCTACAATACTAGAGGATGAATACAAGGAGCACTCACTGAATCTCCAGCCTTGTAAACTTTGTAAATTTTAAGACAGAGTCTCCCTGAGTTATCCAGTCTGGCTTTGAATTCCTTTCTTCGCCCCCTGGGTAGCTGGGATGACAGGCATGTACCGTGTTACTTTCAATTGAGGGAATATTTGTATATAATTCTTCTGTAGAAAATTAAAATCATACCATCCTTAACATACTAGATACTTATCTGTGAGTTATTTTTCTAGTGGTAATAATGGCTGCTTTGGATCATTTGTATTCTTTCTACCTGGTCTTTCAATGATAAATAGCATATATTTAAAAGATGGATAATTTTGAGGAAGGCTAAAATCTGAGGCCATCAAAGTTGACTGATCTATGTTGAAATGTAGTTTCTGACTATCACAAATTTGTCTATAATTATTTGGAGTACCAAACTAAGCATAGGCTCATGCTATCCTTAGGAACGCAAAATCCCAGGCTGAGTCTTTGGGCTCCAAATTTCATAGTATCAATGTAGTGAACAAATTTTTCTCTCCACCACCTTCTCTCCTTCAGACAGCTGGGTAAGTAGATAATGGGATCAGTGGTTATATATGTGGCACTCAGAAACGTTCAGCTGCCTATAACTCAGTGTGAGTCAACAGGGCTCTTCAGCTACCAAAAGAGCCGATAAAATCTCAAATTGTATTATAAAAAGTACAATGTCCTGAAGAGGTCTTTATTCTATAAAAAAACAAGAAAAAAAGATGGTGTTGGAGAGACCGACTAGCAACAGCAACAAGAACCGAAGGGACCATTTTTCTAGCAAACAGAGCAAATGAACGTGGGATGGATATTGCTACTTAGATTTCTAAAGGAGGTCACCTATACGAGGTTTTCATTTGTCCTGCTTATTTTTAAGGAGAAGAGCTGGAGTCAGTGGAAAGGAACTGAAGGAAGACCAGGCCTGGGGGCACAGATCTGTAGTTCTAGCACTTTGGAGACACGGGCAGGAGCATTACAAGTTTGACACCATCTTGGGCTGCGTAAAGAGTTTAAGGCTAGCCTAGATGACACAGGAAGACCCTGCCTCAAAAAAGTAAAGAGAAGAAATGAAGGCAAGCGTATTTCAGTCGTTACTGTTATTTCCAACAGATGATGTCAAAAGATGAACCAAGCAGTCTGTAAATTATGAGTTTTCAACTACGTAGGGTGTTCAACACAGTCTAGATGACCACTTGGTGGGAGTGTTGTAGAAGAAAGTCAGTTGTGAGAGGGAAGAACTAGAAAAGCTGTGGTATGTGTGTAGTGCTGTAACGTGAAGCAAAACAACAAACAACTTGAGAAGGCCACAGAACCATAAAAAACAAACATTTTCTGAAGAAGTGAATGTCAAGAGATAGGATCTTGCTGAAGAACTAGGCAATGGGAAGATTTTATTATTACTAATTAGTATCATTATTTCTAGTGTGCTTTGTTTGGGTTTAAAGGGAGCTAAAAGATTACTTTATCACCAGAGTATGTGAATCAAGATTCTGGAACTAATTAGGGGGAAGGAGTTCTAGTCCCAGAACAAGAGGATGAAACAACTATTATTATGGTCACAAGGAACAATTTCAACTTGGAAATGGTTGCATCTGGAGACAAAACTCAGTAGGGGGGTTAGGAGGCCAAGAAATACCAAGTTTTGATATGAAACGAGTGTACAGAAGACTGAGATAGCTATGATGTCAGGACAAACACACTTATAGTGTACTTTACCATCCAAAGAGAACTGGCAGCCTGAAATTCTTCACACTGTTCTGAGAAGCAGTCACAGAAGGCTTCCATCTCTGTCAAAACCTTATTAGGCTCTGTCTCCCACCAACAACTTTACTGCTGGAAAGTTCAGCCCATTTTAAACATTAGACCAGTCCCACCCTTAAGCTCCAGAATCTGTGTCCTTCAGATGTCAGTCTTGCTTCTATCCCTAGCCCTGAACTTCAGTCAGTAATTCAATCTCAGTTTCGTTTCCTGAAACCCCAGTGGCTGTCTGATATCTGAGTGGACAGTTTCCCTATCACTGGAGTACTGGGTTTGAATCCAGGGCTTCCTCACTGAGCTACATCCCCAGTCTTATGGGGTGTTTTTAGTCCTATTATTGAAGAAGAAAGTCCTATTGACAAACATTTTTACTCCTGGGTTGGGCTCAGACTTGCAATCCTCCTGCCTCTGCCAGCAGAGACTACAGGTGTGCTCTACTGCTCCTGGCTACACGGTCCTCTTTTTAACTCTGCATCATCAAAGACTGGAGTTTGGATTTTGTGTTTCACATTGGGTGTTGAGCCCTGGTAGCCCTTGCTGGACTTTCTAACATAGGCTGTTTCCTAACTGCTATTGCTAAATTCCAGGAGTCTAACCTGTACATTGCTGTAAGTGCCAAAGTTATTGGATTCAGCTCCTGTAAGAATCAGGAATTCTGTCAGCATCAAGGGTGCATGTGTGCGTGGGGGTGTGTGTGTGTGGGTCTGTGTGTGTGTGTGTGGGTCTGTGTGCATTTACAGGGAATGCTGAGCTACACCCTATTCCCCTGGCCTTTTTATATTTTACTTTGACATGGGGTCTAAGCTGTTGAGGCCAGACTCACCACACTTTCCCCTAGCCTCCTAAGTGGCTGGATTACAAGTGTGCAGCACGACACCCCGTTCACAGCCTCTCTCATAATTTCGCTTTGATGCGAAGGAGTCAGTCTGACCATATTTGATACACTTAAAGCATCAAACCTGAGTTTGTCCTGGGTCCAGGGAAATCCAAAGATGAATCCTTTCCAAATTCATCTTCCGCAATCTCTAGTCAAAAGGAGCTTCCTCAGCATCCTGCTGCCCTATCCTGCCGAGCTTCTGAGGGTCATGATGTTGGGTTGCTCAGCTCCATCTTTATAAATTATGTACTTTTCCTATCTGTACCCCATGGAATTAGTTTCATCAGTCCATAGCAAGCCACATAGTTTGTCTCACAGGGGTTTTAATGCCATTCAACATTTGTTCTCCTCACTGCTAAATTTTATAAATACATATTGAATGAACCAGACATTATGCCAGGTACTGGGATCAAATAGAAATGTCATATACCGTGTTTTTTCTCATAGAGTAATAATAATAATAATGATGGCTTCTGTTTCTTGAGCACCTACTCTGTATCGGGCACTATGCTAGCATTGTGCAAGGCTTATAGCTGATAAACTTTATCGACATGGCACAGTAGCTGTGTTTACAGTGTTAGGCAATAACATTACCACGAATGCCACACAAACCCAGAAGTGGGAAGAGAAAACTCTGAACTAGAAGGAGACCACAGGAAGGTCAATCTAAGAAGAAGGAAATCAGAAAAAGAGGCAGCCAGTGCAGGGCAGCCAGTCTGTCCAGAACTCAAGAGGGGAGAAAGAGTTGCATATGGGAAGCAGATCTAGACAGTTCTAGAGAGGGCTGTGCTGAAGAAAAGCTCTCACTGTGAGACCCTTCACCATAGCACAGGAGAAAACAGCTGCATAAATTTGTAAAGACTGGAAGTATAAATCATAAGCCTAAAAAAGATACTATTAAAGGGAGAAAGATTGCAGACTGCTTAGTCACCTCCAGAGAGAGTGGAGAGCTTACAAAACGGACGGCGATGATTACCTCACTTAGATGCACATTGATCAACATACTTGGCAAGACAAGTGGAAATATTTTTCTTGTAAATAATTCAAGCCTGCCGGCTCCCAACTCGGTTTACGACAACAGAAAAGTCTGCTATATATGAAAGTGTACAGTATTCCAGTGGTGAATGAGAAGACTATTCAAAGAAGGAATAAATAAAATTTAAAATTTCAACTAACACTGCATAGACAAAGC
>PVIR01015119.1:12891-38993 GCA_004026965.1 Petromus typicus | reverse complement strand
CCCTGTAAATTAGTATGTAATGTGGTTACATCTGCTACTGTGAATTGTAGCAAATTCATCACACTAAGTCATTCTCCAAGGTTATCCTTGTGCTTCCTTTGATTATACAATGTTGAAAGAAGCACATTTTTGCATTATCTAATTTTCAGGTAATTTGGGGGGTCTTGTGATTATGTGATACATGTGATCTAAAATTATTCTTGATCACACTGGTTTATGTGTTTGGATTTGATTTGACCATTTATGTCTGGTCTTCAGGATGTGTCCTACACAACTCCAAGAGCTTGCTCCAAAGATCTGGAGCCATCACTGTCGAGCAGGTGAAAACGCTGGAGAATTCTCAGTGTACATTTGGGAGAGCCTCTCTCACTGACCTCTTTGGTCCTGATGGTAAGAAGTCAATCCCAGGAATCTATGCTACTTATAAATTCAAGTAGACCCCTCTCTTCTCCAGGCCTTGCAAAGGCTTTCATTTCTCCTAGCTGCCAGGAAGTAGCCTGCTTCTTCACCAGATTTAAAAATGAGACTCTGCATGTCAGATGTTGAGACAAAAGAATTTCAGTACAGTGACATTTCCATCTTCACGTGACAAGGCATCTCACAAGTCGTCAGCTTCATGGATAAAGTCGAAAGTCAAGATTGTCGGATTTGCCTAATTACATGAAAATCATTCTCAGATGGGATACCTCAGGCATGGCCTTGGTAATACATTCAATCTGTCCAGCTTTTACTGGTAATCAAGAGAAGTATTGTTCTTTTATTCTGGATAGGGGTTAGAAGTGGAAGAGGGGGAAGCAACCATCAGATATTATTAAAATGCCATTTCCATTGAAAAGATCCAGTCTACTAAACTGAGAATGAGTGACAGTGACTATTCACTCATAAAATTAGAACATTGAAAAGATTATCAGATTTTACAGAAACAACCACAATTCAGTTCCAGACAGAAGTTGCTTAATCCTGAGTAATTAGCTCCTGCTTAGCTGGGCTGTGGACCATCAGGATGTTCTTATGGAGCATGCTTTTCTTTCAGACCAAAAAGCAATCTGAGAAATGGAGCCATAATTGACTCAATCAATTGGAACATTCAGAAATTTTGCTAAGAAATGTCAGCCTGGAAGCCCGTAATCAAGAATCTATTTGGGGGGGCTGGGGATTTAGTTCAGTGGTTTCAGCGCCTGCCTTGCAAGCAAAGGGCCTGAGTTCGATCACCCAGTAACCACATACCATACTGGGAGTGGTGGCTCACTCCTGTAATCCCAGCACTCGGGAGGCGGAGGCAGGAGGATTGCTATGATGTGAGATTGACGCTGAGCTCAGGGCCAGCCTGAACTACAAAGCAAGACCCTGTCTAAAAAAAATAAATAAATAAAATCTATTTTTTGAATTAGATCAAAGTACCTGTGGCACATTGACTGTCCCTTTGTTTAATACACCAATTCTAGCTTAGCTTGCAGTTTAGGACAAAGCCTAAGGAAATCATCAGACAAACGCAAAAGCTTGTTTGAAGACAATATTAAATGAATGCTGTCGATATGTTATAATCACCAATAGCATCTGAAACGGAAGGAGTAAAAAAGTCTTTACTGAGGTACAATATCACCTGTTGTTGAGAATTTGATTAATGTTTCCTGTGAAGGTAAAAATAGTTATTGAATGCAAGCTCACTGACAAATCTCCCAGGTGTCTATCTAAAGTGGGAAGTTTCCAAAATATTTCTATTAGTAACATTTTAGCTGTTCCATCTTCACTTAGGGTGGTGTGAACAGCCCTCCCTGTTAGACAGTTCATAAGATTTACACTCCTATTAGGCACATTTAAGAATATGCACCCATACAAACAAATCTTATGTCTCTTTTTATAAATCTGAAAGGATAGGCCTACATAACATTCAAGCCTCTTTCTCAGAAGCATAAAATATAGTTTTAAGTGTAAGAAATATCTCTGAAGTTTTCATTTGTTTTCAATAGCTCAAACTCGGGTTAACAAAAAATAGTTTTTAAATCACAACATATTTAGTCATCAGAGTAAGGTAAAATTTTGGATGGTTGGCATTGCAATATTAAAGATGCTTAACCCTTCCTCATGTGAAGAAATTGTTCTAATTTAAATACTAAAGGACATGATAAGGTCACTTCACAGATAAAATTATATATTATATTATATTATATTATATTTATTATATTATATTTAATAGAAGGCATCATTTTAATAGAGAAAAAGCCAAATTTCAGTTTGGCATGAATATTTGGCAGTTAATGTTTCATAACATTTTAAAAATTCTCCCATTAAATCAAGCCAATGCTGGCAAAAATATTTACACAACCCTCTGTGGCTTTACAGCTGCAGGATTCGCAGTAATCCTGCAAGTAAGAATCTCCTTTCCACAGACACTGCAAATGTTTCATAATCATTCACATCTTGCTTTTCATTATCTTTTTTTATATTTAAAACAAGATACTGAAGCACTATTTTCTTTATAAATAAAAAGCAAATTTTATTATCCTGTCTGCACATGTATGCTTTTCTGTCATGGTTTCTCAGAGAATTTTCTCAACCATATAACATATCTACCAAAAAAAGAATATTGACTTAAGAGAAATGCTTGGTGGTCTCTCACTGAGAAATATCTACCCCTTGTGAGCATTTTAGCTGATTCTAAAATTTCATGAAAATATATAATTCAAGACATACTTCATTTATATTTTTTAAATGGAAAAATAGTAATTATTACCACGACACAAAATTATGGCCTGCTGGAAACCTACAAATAGAAATCCTAATATAAAATTTAAAATTATGCATCATAATTAATGTTTTACTACTTAATATTACTGAGAAATTAAAGAGATATCCCAAGAATTTTAAGATGACACTTCATGATAATTACTTAAGCTTTGGGTTAGTTATCTAAAATTAAGGAATAATTTTTGTGCTGCACTCTACATGTGTAACAACCATTATAAAATTTTTATCAGAATAGTTACCCAGTTCCTTGTACACTTTTTTCATATTTTGAAGAACTTAAAAATGATGTGCTTGGTGTGTTAGCTAGCTTTCCTTCTCTGTGATGAAATCCTTGTGAAAAATAACCCAAGAGATAAAATTTTGGGGGCTGGATTGCTCTTTGGACCGTGACAAAACAAACATATCTTGGCCAAGGGACAAAATACAGGAAAGTTGCTCTGCTCTGGGCAGACAGGAGGCAGAGAGAGACAGATAGGGACAGACAGAGAGAAGGGAGCAACAAAGAGTGCTCCCAGCAACTTCTTACAAATAGGTCCCACTCACCAATAGACCCTCCAGCTATGAACCCATCATTGGATCCATTCATTGGGGAGTTCAGTCTCCCTGGCAGCCAGTTGCCCCTTCTGGCTCCACCTCTGGTCACTGATGCCCTGAGATCTAGACTTCACTACAAGGGCCTTTGAGGAACTCTGTGTATTTAAGTCATAACAGTAGGTGAGCAGCTTTACCTTAGTTTTATTAAACTCTTATAAAATGTTTAGGACATTCATACTAAATAGAACTGTATATGACAAAATAAGCATAAACTTAATGACAATAAGGTGTATTATTGTGCCTTTTTCTAAATTATTTTGGTCGGCTATGACTTTCTTTACTGTCTAACCTCATTATACAGGCAATAAAAGCACATAGGAAAAATAAAATAATATTTAAAAGTTTTTAAATTAAAGATGCATTTTAATTAGGTGAATCTTGATTCATTTAGTGTTTCTGAAAAACAATTTCCTCTAAGAAAGGTTTTGTATTTCAGTCACATCTTGTTATCCTAAAAATTTTGATTCCTTAGTTTCTATGAATTTTGGAAATATTCTCCATAATATATTTGAACAGAAATAATTTATTAATATAGTTTTTACGTAGAAAATACTTCACACTCACCTGAAGAAAAGTAATAGCTTACGACTTCAGAGATGGCCACAGAGAAAAGGAGAGCATGCACAGCTTCAGAATTGCAGCTTCAGCCACATGCTAAAGATAAATCCAAACCAGGCCTGAAGGGATAGCTCTCCTGGCCAACAGGCACAGAATTCTTAATTCAATGGAACTCATGAATATGCAAATAACCAAGATATAAAGAAAAATAAAACAGAGCAGATTCTCTATCATTTCTCATGTAAAAGACTTGAGTCCATTAATCACCTGACTGAGGTCACCAAATAGGGAACTATACTAGAAAGCCAGTTTGTTTACACCAATGGAAAATAAATGTTCAGTCTGCAGGAAACAAAAGCAAACACAGAAACATGATTATCAGAAAAACTGATTTCCTGGAGTCAGCAGAATCGGAATTCCATTGCACGAAGCTCCTGCCCAAACATACACAGCCCTTGGATCTGCAGACTCTCCAGCAGGGAGCTTGACTTGACCTGAGCAAGTGGGTACACTTTTACATTCCAGTGTGTGACCTACAAAATTTCAGCCTCTTCCTGTGGGTTTCAGTTCTCTTACTACAAAGTTAATTTAACATGAGCAAGTTTTCAAATATTTTTATTTAACTCACTAAAGAGGAAACCAAACAAGATTAAAAGTATTTAAGAAGCCAAGAGATAAAGGTAGAAGTAGTGCTATAATATTTAAAGGTTGGTTTTGTAAAATGAAATACAAATACACTAAAATCTCTTGCTCAGTTTTTCTGACAGCCATTGATGAACATAAAGGAGCTGGGTGGCCTACTTTGCTTTATTTGCTATGGAGACTCTGTGAAGAGCCCTCCCCTTTGGAAGTTTATTCATTCATGATGGTTATTCTCATTTTATCAGTCAAACAGTGAAGACAAGTTCTCCCTCTATACTAATTAGTTATTTATAACTACTCAACAGTGGTTATTTTCTGTAAGTTCAAATGTATTTAATTTGACTCAGGAAAGGAACTAGGATAAAGTTCCTTGGAGGATGTTTAGTGAAAACAGAAGCACACAGTAACTAGAGCATATTTTAAAGAATTATTTGAGTGAAAGATCTTAGTGCTTAATGTCAAGGAAGGCACCTAGCCACTCACGGAATGGACAAGATTCACAGAAACACAGAATATGATGGCTGAGTGGAACTTTAGGAGCAGGCATATCAAGCTTAACTTCATTGACGTTTTACTTAGTTACATGTTCATAATACCACGGAAATAAATCTAACGTATATCTAGGCAATGAGTTAGCATGTTTGATTTATGTATGCTTTCTTGTATGCTTTATTGTATGCTTTCTTCATACTAATTTTAAGAGTTAGATGTTATGATCACCCATACTTTGCAGATTAAAAAAAAACTCGAATGTAGAGATGAAAAGTATTAGATAAGTATTTGACTTCCAATTTAACCTAACAAGTCCCCTAAGCTATGAACAAAGACCACCTGAAGGAGTAGGAAAGACTGATTCCTAGACAAAATTTTTTCTTTTATGTTATCAGCTCTCTGTGCCATCATTCTACACATACTGGCATTTCTGGCAAACTGGAGATTTTTGGAAAATAGAATATTTTTTAGAGAGTTCTAGGCAGGGACCACCTGAAATGTAATTTTTATTATTGGACAATCTTGTGTTGCTCCTATTAGTATAATTATAGACTCAGTAGGTAATTTCTGACTCTATTGCTTACTTTAAAATTTATTTTAAAAATATAACTAAGTATCTGCATAACATATAAATCAAGTTCTTGCGTGACTAAGATTGCTTAACTATAGAGCCTTGGCTGCTTAACTCCAACGACAATGTCTTTCTCTGATGAATTACAGGCTTAAAAGTAAGGTGGAAGAATTGAGAAGCCAATTAGGCCAATTCAGTGCAGGAAAAATATGTGGTCAGATTGTTGAGATTAGCATCAATTTATCTGAGTTACCTATCATTTACATGTAGTTAACCTAGAGGCAAGTCCTTAATTATAAGAAGATAAGGAAGTTTAGTAATCAGATACATTTTCTTGATCATTCAAATAGTTCCGGCTCCTTGCTCACTTCCCTTGGAAATACAAATCCCCATCAGGATTTGAAGATGTTTATCACCACAGTAACACAGCCAACCATTTGCTTCTGTCTTTTTTGGTGGTTAATGAAGGAGATGGCAGCTCCACATTTCTATTGTTTCAGAGACATGTGGATTTAAGTGAGAGAATATATTTTTGGTTGGAAGAGAAAAAAAAAAGAGGAGAGCATCAATTTTTTGCTGGATTGTGTTCAGTCAGCCAAAAAACCACACTTCTACTTTTAACAGATTCATTTAGTAGGTCGTATTTTACCAGTAGAAAACATTTGCCAATATTGTCTTCTTTTGGTTATTCTTAGGAAAAAAAATTTCCAGAGCACTTTCCTCATGGAAACCACTGTGAAAATAAATAGGCTCTTTGTACTAGCAGTTATCTGCTGTGCTTAACTTTCACTGCAGGTTCAAGTAGTGTCTGCGAGTCCACAAAGGACCCTTTGCCCTTGGACACCTAGTCATCTTTATATACGATTAGATGTTTTCATTTTGCTATACTTCCCAAGGAAAATGAAACCTCCTTCACCATATAGAGGGATTGTCTCAGCATCAGTTTAGTTGGTCACCTCAGCAAATGTTGCAAAAGCCCTTCAGTGATTATTCAAATATGCATGAGGACAGGTAAGTACTTAACATATTACTATCACATTTAAGAAATATACTGTAAAAAGAAAATGGGAGAATAGCATTTATGGCAATAAATGATCTATGTTTGTGTACATATTGCTGGAAATGGCACTTATAAGTAGTTGGTAGATCACTTTCATATACAGTTCTGCTATGATAATCAGGAAAATACGTTAGACTCAGGGCAGTATTTATTTATAGCATCCATTTCTTGTTGCTACTGTTAAAGCAAAAATTAATGTAAAAAGAGTTGTGGTTTTCTACAGAATGGAGTATTACTCTGCCATAAAAATGATAAGTTTGAATCATTTATACTTAAATGAATGTACCTTGTGGACATCCTCATAAATGAAATAAATAGGTCACAGATGTGTAAATATATCTTTTCTCTGGTTTGGGAAAATGAAGATGTAAATGAGTTTTAGAATGTATGTTATATATTGTGAAATAGAAAATACTAAAAGCAAAATGGGGTGAAGGGGGAAAATAATGAGATTGTAACAAAAAAGAAAGGAAACAAAGCTTATTTATATAGGGGGTGGGGTGGTAGAGTGGGTAGGGGTATGGGAAAAATGAGAATTAAGTTGTATCATATACTGGTACAAATTCTCATTGTTGAGTGCAATCATGATGTGTATATGTAATGTACTAATAAAGATTTAAATTTTTAAAAAAATGACAAAGTCAGGATTTAAAGCAACACAAAATATTGCTTTTCAGTTCTGGAAGTCTGGTGTTTGATTTCTCTCCATGTATTCATTTGTCATCTCTTCCAGTTAACTTTACTTTTTCCTCTTATCTCATAGTTGCTTTCATCTTCATCTATGTTTAAGATTCACTTGAGTATCTTCCGCAATGCTGGCTCAATAGTCATGAATTTTCCAATTTATAAAGATAAGCCTATTTCTCTTTCAATTTTGAAGGCCATTTATGAAAACTATGATCTCTTGGCCTTTATGTTTAAGGTCACTTTTGAGAAAACTGCTGATATTTTGGTAGGTTTTATAAGTGGTTTGGCACTTTTTCTTTTACAAATAATGTGTTTGTTTTTGAATTTCTGTACTTGACTATGATGTATTGTTGGTATATATATATATATATATGTTGGTATATATATATGTTGGTATATATATATATATATGTTGGTATATATATATGTTGGTATATATATATGTTGGTATGTATACATATGTTGGTATATATATGTATATATATATGTTGTTATATATATATATGTTGGTATGTATACATATGTTGGTATATATATATGTTGGTATATATATATATGTTTGTATATATATATGTTTGTATATATATATATATATATATATATATATATATATATATACACATATGGTTTTAAATGTCTCCTTTACCAGGATAGCTGTCTTATTACCCAGTTTGGAAAATTTTCTAAGCCAATAATAAGTCTTTGATTTTTTTAAAAAAAGATTTATCGGGTGGGTAGGGCTATGGGAAAAAATGAGAATTAAGTTGTGTCTTATACTGGTACAAATCCCCATTATGGAGTGCAATCATGATGTGTATATTTAATGTAAGAATAAAGATTAAAAAAATATTTATCAAGGAACTCTTGCACAATCTTTATATCTTTTTAAAATTTTATTTTATTACTATATATTTGCAGTGACTTCATAAGGGGAAGTTGGCATAACACATCCTATATCTTTTTTTATCTACTTCTCTTTCTCTTTTCCTCTTCCCTCCATCTCTTGGTCCTCTTCCTTTATACAATAGATTTACTTCCTTGTTCCTCAACTCTCTTATTTTGCTCTATAATTCATTTATACTTTAAATTCCTTGTACAAGGGAAACCATGTGACATTTAGGCTCCAGTGTCTGATTTATTTCACTGGACATTATGGTCTCCAGGTGCAGCCATTGTCTCATGCATCACGCAAGTTTATCTGTCATCATGGCAAAAGAGCTGCTTTTTTCCTTTATTCATTCTTATCTGAGTGTTCTTCACTTCCACCTTGAACTTCAGCTCCTGGCGTCCTTTCTTCTGATTGATCTTGTTAACCATAGCTTTTCAATAGAGAAATTTTTTAGGATTTAATGACTTAGTCTCTCTTTTCCAGGAATTCTGCTTTGTTTTTTTCATAATTTATATGATTTTACTGTATTTTCTTACTTAATTTATTCAGCTGCTTATTTGTATCTTCTTTGAGTTTAGTTATTGACTCCCCAGTTGATTATTTTGCTATTCTTTGATATTAATAATCATTTTAATTATCAGTTTTTTAAAAATTCCTTCTTTGGAGTTCCACGAACTCCTTATGCGTGGGTTTAGGCTTTGGACATTTGTATGTTTTGAGTGGCATTTTATTGCCCTATTTTTTCAGTCACATCTCTGTGTTGAGGTTCGTGTTTGGGCAGAGGACATTTCTTCAGCTGTGATGTGCAGATCTTTTTGGAATTGGCTGCTACTGACATTCCCCAGGTTGTGGGACATATCCACTGGGTACGTGAGAAAGGGTTTCAATTCTTCCAGGGCCTCCTCCTCAGAAAATAATAAAATGGTGAAAGGTTGTAGAATTGATCTCTGACCTCTCAGTACCCATCGGTGGAGAGATGCTCCAGGGCCAGATGGTCCCCTCACTGTCTGGGTATGTTGATTTATTCAATGAAGAGATGTTGCAAGAAGCAGGAAGTTGAGTTGTTCCTGAAACTGGAGGAGTATAAAGGATTGGGAAGGAGGCACAAAAGACAACTACCAACTGAAATAGTGAAATGCATTCAGGAATCTCCATGTAATGTGCGGGAGCCGAGACACTACATGTGAGGTGGAAATAGTGTTGGAAAAGTTTTGAAAGACAACCCAGTAAGATAAGGGGGAACAGAATATTTTGCTCTAAAAATGACACTAGAATTAAGAGTGGCAAGAGGGGTTGAAAATCAGGGATAATCCAATAAAGACTTATCAATATTGACATATCAACAAATTTTCTTCAAGTATGCTTCAGTGTGTGTTTCTTGCTTGGTTATAAATATTTCCAATATAGATATATATATGCATATTATATGTACACACATACATAATCTACATACTATAATACAAGCAGAATATTTGCTTATTTTTTGCATACATTTATTAGTTTGCTTATTTTATGGGTAAATAATTCACACTTTTTATAAATTTCACCAATGTGAAGGAAAAATACTCTGCACAAAATGTGATTTTATTCTTTTAAAATAAATTCCTTTAGAAGAGATCTCAGAGATAGAATTAAAGGTTAATAGCAGCTAATAGTTTAAGGACACTAACATTTTCTCATGCTTTCCCCAAAACACCTGAAATAATGAGCAGTTCATGCAGTAATGTATTGTTCCTGGGGTATAAAGTGGATCATAGCCACTGGGATCTTAGCAATATAATATTTACAGCTCTGCGGCCAAGATTCTGTGACATCTACAGATTACCCCTCCTGGTCCTCAGGTTCTGTGCAATCTCACCTTCTTGAATCCAGGATGATTCTATGAATCTTTTATAACAAAAAAAAATAGACTCCATCCCAGTCTAATTCTGCTTTTAGTCATTAAAGGTCCAACAAGAATGCCTCTGAGCAGCATGTATATTTTGCAACATTTTGTTTTGTTTTTTGTTGTGTTTATTTTGCAGTGCTGAGGATTGAATTCAGGACCTTGAACTCCACAGTCCTTATTTTGTGAAGTGTATGGATAAAGACAAGATTCTCATTGTAGTGTTAGGATTGATAGTTTTCCTTTTAAGAAGTAGTGCATTTTTTTCAGCCAAAGAAAACAGTGAATGAATCAGTGAATAAGTATTAGTGCTGCTCAAAGGTATATTAATAAATGTTACTTTTCTATATGCTTTAAACATGTCACTTAAACATTCATAGCACATCTGTGATTTAAAAAAAAAAAACAAACCTCTAATCTGCCACATTTTACAAATGAGCATTTGAGACCTAGAAACAGTCAATACTTTGCCAAATGGCTGTGTTGAAAGCCTTACTGTGCTATTTATAGTTGAGGAAGGTGTTAAGATACCGAGAAATGTCAAGGACAACATTGTTGCCTAGGAGAAGATGGGGAACTGTTGTTCAGCGGCTTAAACTTCAATCTTCCCAGATGAGTAAGTTGCAGAGAGACACTGGAAAGCACTGGGCAGATGGTTAACACTGCTGTATGGTTCACCTAAAATTTTGGCAAATAGGATGTAGCTCATGCTCACTGTTCTTTCTAAAGTAAAAACAAATAGACAAACACAAGAATCCATATAGTACTACAAACCATGTACCTGATGAGTAAAAATTAAGAACACAGCACCACACAGCTCACGTGATTCATACAACAATGACCTGGTGGTGTGACCACGGATGAGTGTCAGTTTGAGCTTTAGTCATTGTCTCTGAAAATCTTCAGAGAGGTGACCATTTCTGTTTTGTTACTGCCCTTATTGGTGGTGTCGTCTGAATCTAAAGTCCACGTGGAATTCTGGTAAATTTTCTAAATACACAACATGTATCTAAAAAGCTACAAAAATTCAGACATATTAGCCTAACCTAATAACCCTTGGGTTCACAATTATATCTGTACAACGCTTCACTGGGTGCTGTGCAGGTGACTAAGGCTCAAGGTCTAGTGAATGCAGGTTCATGTTGAGGATGACAGGTGAACTGGGAGATACCGAGCTGTTTATTTGTGTAGTGTTTGGATGTTATGTGTCCTTAGTGTCAACAAGGATGGTGATATCTCTCTGAGATTTTATTGGTGAGGTGTAATGTCCATGGTGCTCCAGGTAAATGGAAAATCAGGTGTCCTGTCAGACAGAATGAGAGCCCTGAAACTCTTTTAGAGGTTTCATATATAAAGATGCCCAAGTCTTTGTTCAGATGCCTCATTTTCTGACCACTCAGTTAATTCTGTTTCAAACTGAGACTTGCCAACCATATTTGTAGTGAATAAAAGCAGTAGCATATTTGAATTGTAAACTGCCTCTTTGAAAAAAGAGTAGTTCAAACTGTATTATGGTGTTTTGCTCCAAAAAGCTACTACAACAGTTTGCTAGAGATGCTCTGGCAAGATACAGCAAACTAGGTGATAGAGCATGAACATTTATTCTCTTACAGTTTTGGCAGCTAGAAACCATACATTCAGGTGGCAGCAGAGTTGGATTCTTTGGCTTCTCTCCTTGTTTGGGAGATTGGTTTTATCTGTGTCTCTACATAGCTTTTCTTTTCATCCCTTTGTGTCCTAATTTCTCTTTCATATAAGAGCATCCACCATATTGGATTCAAGCCCATGCATGTTAGCTCATTAAACTTTAATTACCTATTAAAGACATTGGCTCCAAAAGCCAGTACCATTCCAAGGTGCTGGAGTAAAGAGTTCAACATATATTTCAGGAGTGACAAAGTTCAACTCATAACAACTACCTTCCCATTAGTGGTCACTTAATTCTGTTTATCACAGATGTTTATTCTAAGTTGAATGAACCATGAATCAGGAAGTGGATCCTCTGGAAAATCCCATTTCCCTTTGATGAGTGAAGGCACAGGTGTCAAAATTGGTGAGTGAAGAAAACTTAAGGTCTGATTAAGACAGACTACCCTGACCTAGTGTTGCCATCATGACGAATACTGTCTATGAAAATTATTCATAAGGAGTTGGCCAAAATTTGTAAATGATACTACCCTTAATTATAATAATGAAACCGCATTACTTATGTGTCAATTCAGGTGGCTGTTTTCAGTAAATATCCTCTTTTTAAACATTGTGAAAGAGAAATGTGAATTGAAAAGGCTATAAGGTTGTGAAATATCTGAAATATGTGGGTGGAAATTATTCAGTGTCATGGAACTGTAAAAGTGCTCTTTGGAAAAGAGAGTTTATGAAAGCAACTAAAAGAAACTTTGTGAAATTCCTGTGCCTGGCTAGAATGGCAATGACACTCAGAATATCTTTCATGCATCTTAGCTGCTTGAAAGAGATTCTGAGTGTGCTCTATATCATTAGTCATTTAAAAGATGCAGATGAAAACAACACTGAGATTTCATCTCACTCCACGAAGGATGGCTGCCATTTCAGGATTAGCCAACAACAAATGTTGGCGATGCTGTGGAGAAGAAGGAACACTTCTCCACTGTTGGTGGGATTGTAGACTCATACAACCTCTGTGGAAATCAGTTTGGAGATTTCTCAAAAAGCTAGGATTGGAGGTCCCATTTGACCCAGCCATTGCCCTGCTAGGTATATACACACAAGAATTAAAAAACTGATATCACAGAGACATATGTGCACCCACGTTTATAGCAGCCCAATTTGTGATTGCTACATCTTGGAAACAAATGTCTATCAACTGGAGACTGGATAAAAAAGGTGTGGTTCTTCTACAGAATGGAGTATTACTCTGCCATAAAAAATAATAAGTTTGAATCATTTATCCTTCAATGGACATACCATGAGGATATTCTCATAAGTGAAATAAATAGGTCAAAGATAGGTAAATATCACATCTTTTCTCTGGTATGAAAAAATAAAGATGCAAATATTTCTAGAACTGTATGTTGTATATTGTGAAATAGAAAATACTCAAAGTGAAATAGGGTGAAGAGGGAAAAATTATGAGATTATAACAAAAAAGAAAGGAAACACGTTTTATGTATATGGGGAGTGGTAGGGTGGGTAGGGCTATGGGAAAAATGAGAATTAAGTTGTGTCTCATTCTGGTACAAATCCCCATTATGGAATGCAATCATGATGTGTGTATGTAATGTACCAATAAAGATTTCAATTAAAAAATAGAAAAGAATCTCTTTCATGTGTATTAATACCTTGGTGGTGGTCTTTTCCCATGTTTAAATATTTATGGATCCTTCTGACATCCAAACTGTTGTTAAGTATATATTAGGCCTTTTCCCATTATAATTCCCTTTGCATTTTAGGCTAAAGAAAATTAAATTGGCCTAATATTTAATTGTTCTATTGGCTCTGAAGAATGTGTGGAATTTTATAAACAGTGGAGTAAGACTCTGTATAAGGAAAGATAAATGAGTCATTCCTAGGAACATGAATGTAACTTGAGGTCATATTGTTCAGTGAAATAAATCAGATGCAGGAACTTAAGTATCACATAGCTTCTCTTATGCAAGAAAGGGAAATTATAAATACAAAGCAAAATAAAAGATAGATAATAGGAAATAGGAAGATAGATCTCAGCAAGAGAGAAGAAGACAAGAGGGAAGGAAATGGAAAATATAGTTAAGAAAATCAAATAGCCTTCTCTCTCTCTCTCTCTCTGCCCCGCCTCTCTCTCTCTCTCTCTCTCTCTCTCTCTCTCTCTGCCCAGCCTCTCTCTCTCTCTCTCTCTCTGTGTGTGTGTGTGTGTGTGTGTGTATTTTTCTGGATGAATTCAGAAAATATTCTTAAAACAAATTCAACAAATTTAATATTCATTTTATCAACCTAATTTAAATGAGACAAACTTCCAACAGAGAATAGGATTCCATTATTCAGCCTCCAACCTGGAAATGATGACAAACTCTTTATCAAATAACAGACCCCATTAATTTACTTGCCATGTGAATTTTACGTAATGAAGTGCTATGGAATCCAAACATGGTTTAGAGAAGGCAGCTGGAGGGGAAATGAGTGAATATATCTTCTTGCTTTTCTATGGAGTTCTCAAGTCACTAAAGTGGTGGGAGTGGGCGAGGTGTTCATGTTAATTGATCTCGTGAATTAAGCTGCGATGTAGCCAAAGTAAGTCCTTCGGAGAGAAAGAAATGATACTGCTGTCACCTGACTTTCTACCACTTTGGTGGAGCAGGTGATGCTAAGTGAATCATGGTTTTCAGGATGCAAAACTTGTTTATTCTGTTTTACCTATGGCTGGAAATACTTCGTCAACATTTGCCTGCTAAGCACTAAGTATCCTCAATACATAATTGTTACTGGGAAACTTGTACCAAAATAAAAGTTAAAAGTGGAAGACAAAGATGTTGTCATTCTCTGAATTACCTTCGAATGTTTTAGAGCAGGGCTGTGAAATACTGTTGCCCTTAGTTGCAGTGGTTATTTTTATATAAAGTAACTAATCTAAAATTAATTAAAACTTCACAAAATTAGTGACATTAGCCAAGTTTCAAATGGTCAACAGCTATGTAGCTACCACACTGGAAAGAGTAAACAAATATTCCATTTATTCAGTGTTAGTCTTTCAGAATTGCTAAATTATAATAGTGGATTAACAAATTAATAATATTAAAACTATTTGACATTTAGTGAATGGAGAATTAAATATAAATACATTATAATTTTATTTTGTCATATCCTGCAGAGAAATGTAAAGTGTTAAAAATGGTAGTTTAAGACTAAAAGTTGAATGCATAAAATTATTAAAGTATGTTTATTAAAGTTACTGTCATGTATTAATCGAACAATGCAAGTTTCCTTGTGATATTTTCACTCATGTGTATGCCGTAGTTATATTTGAATAAAGCATATTGGTGGAGGTATATGGATCTTTTTTTTTCAGTTCAGGAAAACAAATCTAGGGCCCTCTTCTACTAGCATGTAAGAGCTCTATCATCGCTAGGCCTGTACAGAAATAATTAGTATTTAAAAATAAATTTGTTTGTTTCAAAATACCTTGATCATTAGTATTTTTTTTCCATTTTACAAATAGAAATCTTGGCATTATGAATATTTGTAACACATTGCCAGCTTTGCCTCAACTGAAGGCCATTGGATAATTATGAACAGAAAAAATAAGCAATTTGCTTAAATGTTAGCTCATCAATTTATTTTCTTCTTTAAAAAATTGTATTCCAAATAAAATGGCCTTACTTTGTTCTAAGCAGGCACTATTAGGCTGGTTTTAAGTTTTCTTTGGGAGGTAAAGATTTGAGTACTATTAAAATCTTTTTTTCTTTTCTTCTTGAAATATATTACTTTATATGTATTCCTAATCCTTTTTGAGCACAATTCTGCATGCGTAAATTTACTGAAAAGCCAAATACTTCCATCTGAGGAACCACAAAAGGAAGCAACAGGAATGCAGAGAGAATTGGGGAAAATAAAATAGAAAATGTCTTTTGTAATATTTAAATGCTTTTCTTGAAATATTGGAGCAATTATTTTGACCCGGTCATGGGTAGAAAATCCATTGGTGTTCTGCCTTTCCTTGCTGCTATCATTTTGCTGCCAACGTTAAGCTTTTGAATTCGCGTGAAGTATTGAACACCAAAACCCAGAAGACAAGAGAAAAGATATAAATTACTCTTGAAAATAACATTAGAATGATCAGGAAATTGTGAATAGAGGTGGGGGATGGACCTCAGTGGTAGAGCACTTTCTTAGGGTGCACAAGGGTCTGCTTTGAGTCCTAACCCCGTAAAAAAAAAAATGGTAAATTTAGAGAAAAAGAGAAATGTTGGATAAAAGATATCTTAACTGGTTGTTAGGGGCAACACGCTGTTTTGGCATTAACATTTTTCTCTCTATGAATATGTATTGGATTTTTCAAACATCTCAGTTATGCTTATGTGTCATTCCTAGAGGGAGCCTAATGTACATAAATTTGATTTTCTGCTGTGATTTTAACTAAGGAGATTACCTGACCTCTTGGACTTAAGAATGAATATCAATTATTCGATAATGAATCCTTATCCCCCATGTACTTCTGCAGTTACAGACTTGAGTGTAAACGAACAAATTATCAATTCACTTTAATTTTAGAAATAAAATCCAAGAAAGTAGTCCCACATTCTGTGAAAACTCACATGATAGAAGTTTTACCAAAATCGACGTGAGTGAGAACATGAAGTCTCACATCACAGTTCAGTCTGCGGATGACTTTTGTGAAATCTACTAATAAAAAAAAAACAATTATGTTTTCAAAACATGATGCTTTGTGTGACAAAAATTTTCTTCTCTATACAAAGATAAAAACTTATTTTCATTGGTTCTGATGTAAGATGCAGAAATATACTGTTCTTAATATCCTGCACATTTGTTATACTGCAGAAAAGATTTTCTGTCCTGGGCCGGGGAGTTAGCTCAGTGGTTCTGGCGCCTGGCTCGCAAGCGCAAGGACCCGGGTTTGATTCCCCGGTAACCACAAAACAATACTGGGTGTGGAGACCCACACCCAGCAGCAACCAGTACCACATACCACAGTGCCGGACGTGGTGGCTCACGCCTGTAATCCCAGCACTCGGGAGGCAGAGGCAGGAGGATTGTGATGTGAGTTTGAGGCTGAGCTCAGGGCCAGCCTGAACCACAAAGTGAGACCCTGTCTCCAAAAAAAAAAAAAAAAAAAAAAGATTTTCTGTTTTGAGGAGATTAGCATTACCCAATATCCTCAGAAACAAGTGATTCTCCCAGTATGTCAGTCATTCGGCTGGTAGATGTTCATGTTATATGTTAATTTTGTTCCCTGCTGGTTATACATCATATTGCTTCTCTTTATAATCTATGTGATTCTTTTAAGGTCTATGAATTCATTCAAATATATTGTTTGTATTGCAAGATATCTTAATAAATCATTATTTGAACTTATTAAATTCTAACTAGAAATTAATTTTAGGGAAACATTTCTTTAAATTTAGATTTTATTGCCTCATTAAGATTCTAGGTATAATTTTATTATCATGTTATTTGTGACATTATCTCACTATGTACTTTAGTGTTTTAATCATAGAATTAAAAAGAAAGTTTAGGGAAAAAAAATAAGGAAATAGAAAATGTACCAATGCCCTTCAAACATGGTAATGAACTGCACAAAATCGAGTGTGCTAATGTTGGAATATGCTAATCCCCTGGATAGGGCTTTTCACTGTGGCTGATCAGCACAATGGCTCCAGAAGACCGTCCTGATGAGACTGCTATTTCACTGTATGCTCTAAATTGCAAATTCCACCCTACATAAAATTCTTTCTCCTTCTTAGGCTCAGATCAATTTGGCCTGATAATGCCGCTCCTCATCCCTCTGTGCCGTCCTGTTAATCCTCTGCAGAAAGGGTCGGAAATTGCCCTATCTCAATGAATTCTTTACCTCTCTAAAGAAGGAAGAAGTTTCACAATTTTAAATGCCTTCCATTTTGGGGAAAATGTATGTATACTATATGAATTAATAATTTAAACTACAAATTACTACAGATAATAGAAAAAGCTTTGCTTTGCTCAGATATGCTGAGCAATGAAGTGTCATCCTTGGGGGAAATCAAGAGGAATTTCTTTTTTTATTTTTTATAAACTTTTACTAGGAAATGAAAGAGATTAAGAAGGAAAAACTAAATATTAAGTTGCTAATTTTAGGAGGCATTTAATAAATGATGTGGTATAGAATGACTAGCATTTGAATGGTAAATGGACACTTTGGACCTCTGTTAGAAGTTGGACAGGAGAGTTACTCTATGCACAAGGCTGCTAGGGCCATAGACTCCCTGAGCTCAACTGAACCAAAGGTAAGAAAAATGTACTAATATTCATCTGAAGAGGAGATGCAGTACACTTCCTCCTCACTCCCCACACTACTTCTCTCACTTCTATGGTTTTTAATGTTTTTATTGCTATTTTATAAGTAAGCTAACACTATCATACAGAGTATCAGAAATTTTCCTTATTAGTCAGGAAACTACTAATTTACTTCATAATCTTTAATAGAGTCCCATGGAAATATGTCCCCTTTCTAAAGATTTTGAAGTTCAATATTATTCAAAAACAGTAATTAATCATTATTTTTCTCCTTTTGGAATTTGTGATCCCCATATTAATTATATGACATACTTCACTCTGATTATCAGTGAAGTCACTAATTTTAAAGCATTTATATCAACAGTGAATTTTTCAAAAGTTCTTTGATAATCATAATATTTCCAGGATGATTTTTTTTTTTTTTTTAGGTTTTTTGAGACAGGGTCTCACTTTGTGGTTCAGGCTGGCCCTGAGCTCAGCCTCCAACTCACATCACAATCCTCCTGCCTCTGCCTCCCGAGTGCTGGGATTACAGGCGTGAACTACCACGCCTGGCACTGTGGTATGTGGTACTGGTTGCTGCTGGGTGTGGGTCTCCACACCCAGTATTGTTATGTGGTTACCGGGGAATCGAACCCAGGCCCTTGCGCTTGCAAGACAGGCGCCGGAACCACTGAGCTAACTCCCCGGCCTCCAGGATGATTTTAACAGGGATTAAAATAGTATTTTCCTTTGTCATTTCTCAAAGTCAGGAGAGATGAACTCCATTTCTTTTGAAAAATTACTTTCTCTTAAAAATATTGACATTCAGCATCTTAATACTAGTACTCCTTATGAGTTAAGGTTTGCAGTAGGGAAGGCTTCACTCTGACACTAAAGCCAAGTTTTCACGATTGTACCACTCACGTTTCTCCAAGACCATTTTGTATAATTTCTAATAATTAATTAAATGTCTTGTGCTTATTAAGGTGGTTAACCATTATCTGTGATTTTTTTTCCCATACATTCAGTTACTTGTGGTTAACTGCAGTCTGAAAACATTAAATGGGAAAGGCTAAGTACAAGAAATAAGTATTCTGAAAGAAAAATAGAGACAGAAAGAAAGAGGAAATGAGAGAGAGAGAGAAAAACACAGAATGAGGTCACATTCATAGAACTTTTATTACAGTGCATTATCATTATTATCTGTTTTATTATTAGTTGCTAATATGTTATTGTACCTAATTTATAAATTGGACAATTATAAGTGTGTATTTATTGCAGAAAACAGTACAATAGGATAAAGTACTATCTGTGGTTTGGGGTGTCTGTTGAGGATCTTAGAATGTATCTTGCACAGATCAGGAAATACAGTATATTCCATTTAGTGTGTTGTATCTACTGTATATTCAATGGGAAAGTCCACACAGTGGTCTGATGTTAATGCTCCGTTAGCAATGTTTCTTTCTGCTGGTCTCAACTCTTCCGTTGGCTCTCAGTCCACTGAGGCAGCATTCTCGTTGGTCTTCTTTGCTTGCAGCAATCACATTTGAGGTGGTTTTGGAATTTTATTGTCATACAATTATTAAAATATTTACTTTAAAATATTTTGTAAATTCTTCTCTTAGTGACATGTTGTCTGTGAAAAATGAGTGGTTACAGAGCTAGAGAGAAGCAATACCTTCAATTTTGGCTAATCATAGAAGTTGGTTAGAGGAAGAGAAATGTGTGTTCAGGAAAGAGATTATCATACACAGTTTAAATCAAAAATATCTATAGCTCATTCCAGTATTGCCCTCAAGTACATGGAGAATTTATATACATTTCTTTTTAATTTCCAAAATCACTTATTCTGTGAAGATTTGGAACTAATCCTTCCCTTTTAAAAATGAAATTTTCATATAAGTATTCCAAAAGATTTTCTGAGTTTCACTTGAAAATAATTGATAGTGTTACCTAAAACTTAACATGATTCTTGTCTATAAGAGTAATAATCCATACAAACATATACATAGAATATACTTGTTTTAAAATTTTAAAAAAGAGGCACAATATTTTGCTATAAATTACAGACCTATGTCCTAGTGCCAACTTCATAACCTGTATCAATCTTTGGTAAAACAGTATTGGCATGACATCTTTTTCTGACTTTTCAGCTAGATTTATTCTTCCAAGTAATCATTAAGATGACTTTGCAATGAAGAGTCTGAGTCATTCTTGTGAATTACAGTGAGATTGAGTGGAAAATTAGATTGGCGACTTTGGAAAATAGTTACTACCACCTACTATTTGGTTAAAATTAAAAGCAAACAATGGTAAATAAAGGAAGACTGTGGAAGGAGATTAATGCAAAGTCCACATGACCAGCTTCTGACCAGTTCCTTTTGCCAAAGCAAAGGTGGAGAAATCACTTTTAATGTGTTTTTTTCTACCTGTGACAACTAAAATGAGATTTAGGGTCAGGGAGTGTAGAGGACACTTAAATATTTAAAAAGAAGCAGGAATCGTATCGTGGTGGGAAGATTTCAGGCCCACTGAATGGCTCCATAGTGAAACTGTGAGTGGGGACAGATTTGGGAAATGATCACAGACGAGGCTGAGGAAACCCCGTCGGGAGAAGATTATTGAAAGGAAAATTGGAAATAACTTACCATGAGGGCAGCAGGAAGTGCGTGCCGGACAGGACTCTCTCAGAGGAGAATCAATGTCAGTTCCTCACTTACCTGTCTCTGCCACCCTGCAAGCAGACAGTGCCCACTGGACAGGATTCTATGCCCCAAATCCAAAGGTACTACCTTTTCCTGCACCTGAGAGTCAAGCCTGGTTGGAAGGGTCTAAGGCAGTGGGAAAGAAATAGAAAGGCCATCCCCCTTCACATCTCCAAAACGCTTTTGCGGCGATAGTTAGCAGGGTCCCTGGGGCGGAATGGAAGAAGAGCATTGCAATGTAAGAGTCATGAGGACCGGTGTGGACTCTATTAAGGACATTGAGGCATTTGTGACATTAACAACTGATGGTACAACGCTGTCAGGATGAGATGTTGGAACATTATCTCTGTCTTACTTGGAGCCCTCACCACCAAGGACAGTGTCGTGAGCAAGAACAACTTTGCCACAGGGCTAACACATTTCAATAACTCGATGAAGTGAGTTACTGTGATGTGGCAACTGTGATGCTACTTCAATTCATTTTTGATTCTTCAGTTCATATCACCGCCCCTGGAAACTCTTTTCTCCTATCAAGCGACTGTGGCAAAGAAAAAGCTTTGGGAAGTCTTTTTCTCTCCCAGTACCCAGTCGGACTTTCCTATTCTATCAACTGAAATGTACAAATTTCTTACTTCCTAGGTTTTAAGAAACCAGGACAATAATGAGTGTTAAGGTCTTTCAGATATCTCATTACTTGGTCAGTGGTGTGAAAGTTTCTGCTACCTGAGATGCCATTAGAATTGTTCATTAACTCATGAAATTGAAGACCAAAACTACATTTCATCCTTATAGCATATAGTGAAGAAATCAAAGATTACGAGTTTGAGAAAGGAGCAGGAAATATCGCTTTGTTGAAATCTAGAACTGCTATCTTTCCAAGTGTATATGGAAATGTCGTTACTTATCCATGTTGGTAAATACCAAATATGAAACTTGACTAGCGATTTTTGCAAAATCTCAAACACGTTTTAGTTGTTTCCTTTTCCTGTAGATTCTAAAAGTAACTTCAAGATGAATAAGCAGACTATGACTAACAAAAGGAATTTATACATCATGATGGCTGCCATCCTTACGAATAGCACTACCACAAAAGAACTATGGAAAATTCATTTCTTTTGAAAATTTTAAAATTCATTTTTGTCTAAGGTGCATAATGGATATATTCATTGTGAGATGCTTACACCTATACTATCCTCTTCCCTCCTCCTTCTTCCAATCTCTCCCTCATCCTCAGGTCCACAAAGTCTATTTCTTTATTTTCCATCATCTTTCTTTTATTTTGCTATCTAAATTATTTGTACTTTGGGTTTGTTATATAGGACAAACTATGCAGTATTTAACCTTTTGTGTCTGATTTATTTCACCTAGTACTATGGGCCAAAGTTGTATGCATTTTCCCACAAATGACACAAATTTATTCTTTGGAAATATTTCATTTACTTATTCATTCAATAAATACTTACTCTACACTTTGAAGAAAGTATTAAATACTGGAGTATAAAAATTGAATCAGACATTTTCTATTTCACGATATCAACTATACATACTACAACTCACTTACAACTATATAACAAGGGGGAAATGAATGTGACAGTAATAATGAAAAAAGGGAACAAAGATTATGTATATAGGGGGTGGGGGTTAAAGGGTAGGGGAGAAGGGGAAAAATGAGAATCAAATCATGTCATATTCTGGTACAAACTCTCAATGTTGAATACGATGATGATGTGTATTCCTAATGTACCAATAAAAATTTAAATTTTTTAAAATATTGAATCAGACATGCATACTGTACTACTTTTTAATCTTCCTGGAATAGAATATACATATCATCTGATGTTAAAAATATATCATTATATTTGCAAATTAGATGGGCAGTTTTGGAGAATAAAATAGTTATTGCCAACTATGGAAGAGGATGTATATATGAACACATGTCAGTGTCTATATCCATGAATTTGTAGATACAATGTCATAATTTTGAAATTTTTTTCCTACAGAGCTTTTGTAGCAAACAAATTTGAATCTAAACCTTTGCTCAATTTGGTAGTTAGAGTAATATAAAGAAAGAAAAGTGATTTATGAAAACAGTATGAGTTTGGTGTTTACTGTCAGATTGTGATGAGAAAAAGTTTAAACTGCTTTATTTTCTACTCATCAGAGTAGATAAGATATTCTATTTTCTTCTCTTATTGCCAACATTGAATATTGTCATTCATAAAGTTCTTTATGATTCGATCATTAAAGAGTAGTTACCCACTAACATTTTTATTTCATGGTTTACTATTCTGCTTCAAAATGTCCTCATCCATTTATTTGCCACTTGTATTTCTTTTTAATGTACTACTCATGCACATAGTTTTAAATTTCCTACTGGGTACATTCTTTATTATTTGTAAAAATTTTATTAACATTTATTTCATTCAAATGCAAATGTTATGCAATTAACAAACCACTTGCCTTCAGAATAACATTCTAGTCAAATTTTTCTAATTGTACAAGGTCTTTGCAGTAAAGCTATAGTAATACATGTTATATTCTTTCTTTGCATTTTTCTGTGAGTTATTCTATCAACATGGTTGGAAGTTGAGCTCAAGGATAGCTTTTTGTCATTGCATTGCTTTGCCAGTTTCTTCACAGAATTGAAAAAAATCTATTCTATATTCCAATAAAGAAAGACTAGTTTAAAGGATTGAAATTTCCAAAGGAATAAGCTTCTGAATGTATAGGTTATGCCATTCCATACAATGGGGTAAATAAAATATATGGCTGGAATGAAAATCATAATGGAAGAGATTAAGATGAGATGTATGAACCTCTCTAGGCAGTTTGAGTTAGAAGGGAATTCCTAGGCAAGCAGTGTGTTAGAAACCACACAACAAAGAGGACCTGGGTGTATGAATTAAGCTGCCACAGGAAGCAGCAAACTGATAATCCTGAAGTCTCAGCATGTTCTTGTATTCTCTCTGTATATTTTACTTATTCTTGTATTCTACCTGTGTATTTTATTTATTCTTTCTGTATTTTTTCAAGGTGTCTATCTTGTATTCTTTCTAGCTTTGGGAGAAATCTTAATTTTTATAGGTTGTTTGGAGTGCTTTGAACCACTTTTAGTGAGCTCTACTTGAGTGGGAAAACTCACTTATGAATCTACCCTTTTTCAGTTTCTCTGCTTATTAATAACAATCGAGGAAAAGAAAGTTTCAACGCATTGCTCTACAATAACCTAAATGTAGAAACTTTACCTTATGGTTCTAATTGAGACAGATACTGTTGTTTGATTGCTTGTTGTAAGATTCTGATAGCAACTTACTGAAATGTTTTATTTTTTCCAACTAAATCAATAAAACGTATGAACAATTTGAAAGGTGTACACACAGTTTATTATTAAATATACATAAAAGAAATATTTATCAGCTGATATTTATACACCAATTCTTTAAAAGTATACAAGTGGAATGCTATTGTATTTTTACAGAATATTCTTTAATGGAAAAATTATTAAGAATGGCATTCTGTGAACACTGAGGATTAGAAGAAAATTTTAAAGATTAAGAATCTTCTCTCTTTATTTTTTTCTACACTGACTTCTTGTGTGTTGCTCTTTCAATCAAGTTTTCTATATTTTGATTTAGTTGCAGATTTAGTTGAACACTCACAGATGTTGTAGTTCAAGCTCCTAATTTTACACATGAGAAAACAGAAATCTCCAGGGTTAAATAATTTGCCCAAGTCCACACAACTAGTTAGTGACAAAGTTGAAGCTAAAATAACCACCTCCTGTTTTCTAATCAACCTTCTCTACTTCAGTATATTGACCTTTAGAACAGTATAAGACCTTAACTTAACCTCTTAATCATTAGCTTTTTAAAGGTTATTTTCAGACCAAGTAGAAAGTGATATTGATCTAACTGGTATGATTTCAGGTAACCTGTGTGATATTTTCCTTTACAAACCATACACACGCACACCTATAGACAAAAGACAGCAAATTCATCATGAGATAAGCTCCTACCTGTGACCAAGAAAATTTTGCAAATTTATTGAAAATCTGTAAAATAATAGCTTATTGAATTCATGTTTTGCTTGTTTTATTGATTGAAAATTGTTTTAATTGAATTCTTTATTGGTACATTTTATTACACATCATGATCACACTCAATATTGAGAATTTTTACCAGTATATGACATTACTTAATTCTCATTTTTTCCCATTCCCTTGCCCACCACACAACCTCTCTGCCTCTTATATACCTATGCCTTGTTTCCCTTTTTACCATCACATTTTTCTTTTCCCTTGTTATTTACCTCTACCCTTTTCCTTTTGAATATTTTTTTATTTAACAATATCTATCATATATTCTAGAACTCATTTACATCTTCAGGTTCTCATACCAGAGAAAAGATACAGCATTTACACATCTGTGAACTATTTATTTCACTTATGAATGCCCATTTGAGTACAAATGACTCAAATTTGTCATTGTTTATGGCAGAGTAATACTCCATTTTACTAAAACAAAATCACACACACATCTCCTTTATCCAGTTTCCAGTTAATAGGCATTTGGGTTGTTTCCAAGATTTAGCTATCACAAACTGAGCTGCTATCAACACCAGTGCAAATATGTTGCTTTGATATTAATCTTTTAATTCTTCCATGTATATCCCTAGCAGGGGAATAACAGGGTCAAATGGGACCTCTAATCTTAGTTTTTTGAGAAATCTCCACAGCAGTTGCACCACTGTACATTCCTACCAATAGTAAAGAGGGATTCCTTCCTCCTCAGACCCTTGCCAGCACTTGCTGCTAATTTCAAGATAGCAGGCAGATTTGTGGAGTTAGATAAAATCTCAGTATTGTTTTCATCTGCATCTCTCTAATGATCAGCATTTCTTCACATGCTTCATAGTTTCTTTTACTTCCTACTCTGAAAAGTGTTTGTTAATTTCAGATGTCTACTTTTTAACTGGGTCTTTAAATTGAGGGCACTGATTTTTTTAAAGCTATTTATATATTCTGGATAGCAGCTCTTTGTCTGAGAAACAGTTGGTAAAATTTTTCCCATATAGTTAATTTTCACTCTGCCAGTGGTTTCTTTGCTGTACAGAATTTTTTTTTTTTTAATTTTTTTTTTTTTTTTAGGTTTTTTGAGACAGGGTCTCGCTTTTGTGGTTCAGGCTGGCCCTGAGCTCAGCCTCAAACTCACATCACAATCCTCCTGCCTCTGCCTCCCGAGTGCTGGGATTACAGGTGTGAGCCACCACGCCCGGCACTGTGGTATGTGGTACTGGTTGCTGCTGGGTGTGGGTCTCCACACCCAGTA
>PVIR01015119.1:0-12791 GCA_004026965.1 Petromus typicus | reverse complement strand
CCCTTGCGCTTGCAAGACAGGTGCCGGAACCACTGAGCTAACTCCCCGGCCCCCAGAAACTTTTTAATAAGATGAGATTTCATTTGTTGATTCTTCTGCTAGTTCTCATGTTATAGAGGTTTTGTTCATAGAATTCCCTAAACTAAGGTCTCCAAGAGTTCTGCCTAACCTGTTTTGCAGTAGGTTTAGTGTTTCTATTTTAATATTTAGGTCTCAATCCATTTTGATTTTAATTTAGTGCATGGTGAGAGATAGGTCTAGCTTTAGTCTTTGTCAGGTTAAAGCTCAGTTTTTCTAGCACCATTTGTTAAAGACGCTGTCTTTCCTCTACTGAGGACATTTGGCTCCTTTGTCAAAGATGAGATGGCTTAGTGTATCTGCAGTTTCCATTGATCCTCAGATCTGTTTCTTTGCCAATACCATGTAGTTTTTATTACAGTGGCTTTGTAGTATAGTTTTAATTCTGGGATCGTGATACCCCCCCACCATATTCTTGTTGCCTAGGACTGACTTTTCTATTCTGGGTCTTTTGTGGTCAGATGAATTTTTGGATTATTTTCTCTAGATCTGTGAAATATACTCTTGGGATTTCAATCGTATTACATTGAATTTGCATTTCTAATATCCTCTCCAATCTCCTTTTTCAGAGTCTTGTAGTTTTCAGATAGCGGTCTTTCACCTCCTTTATTAGATCATTTCCTAGATGTTTCATTCTTTGGGTGCTATTGTGAAAGGGCTTGACTCCCCAATTTATTCTCTCAGTGAGTCTGCTGTTTGTGTATACAAAGGCTATTGATTTTTGAGCATTGACCTTGTATCCAGCTAAGCTACTAAATATGGCGATTAAGTCTAGCAGTCCTTTGGTTGTTAGGATCTTTTATTTATTTATTTTTTTAGGTTTTTTGAGACAGGGTCTCACTCTGTGGTTCAGGCTGGCCCTGAGCTCAGCCTCAAACTCAAATTATAGCAATCCTCCTGCCTCTGCCTCCCGAGTGCTGGGATTACAGGCATGAGCCACCACGCTCAGCACTGTGGTGTGTGGTACTTGTTGCTGCTGAGTGAGAGTCTCCATGCCCAGTATGGTATGCGGTTACTGGGGAATCGAACCCAGGTCCTTGTGCTTGCAAGACAGGCACTGGAACCACTGAGCAAACTTCCTGGCCCTTTAGGAACTTCTATATAGAGTATCACATCATCAGCAAATAATGCAGTTGAACTTCTTTCTTTCATGTCTTTATTTCTTTTATTTCTTTCTCTTGCATAATTTCTGTGGCTAATGTTTCTATCACTGTACTGAACAGGGAAGGTGATAGTGGTCATCCTCATCTTTTTCCTGATTTTACTGGGAAAGTTTTCCATTTTTGACCATTTAGAATGATACAGGCTGTTGGTTTTTTATAAACAGCTTTTATTAGTTTCAGATAAAGTTCATCTATTCTCATTCTCTGTAGGGTTTTGATCATGAATGGGTGTTAGATTTTGTCAAATTTTTTTGACTATATGGTTTTTGTCCTTGAGTCTGTTTATGTGGTGTATTATGTTTATTGATTTATGTATGTCCAACCATACTTGCATCCCTGGGATAAATCCAACTTGGTCAGGGTGTATCAGCTTCTTGATGGTTCTCTGTATTCTGTTTGGCAGTATCTTATTGAGATTTTTATATGAGTGTTCATCAGAGAGATTGGACTATAGTTCTCTTTTTGGTTTGGGTCTTTCTATGTTTTTGGAATCTATGTAATGGTTGTTTCTAGGAATAAATTTGGGAGTACAGCTTCTCTTTTGATTTTGTTAAAGAGTTTGAGAAATAGTAGCATTAACTCTTCTTTAAAAGTTTTGTAGAATTTAGCAGTCAGGACCAGGGCTTTTTTGGTTGGTATGTTTTTTAATTACATTTTTTCACAGATTGATATTGGGGTGTTTAACATTTTTATATCTTCTTCATTCACTGTTGGAATTTCATATATGTCTAGGAATCTATCCATATCTTCTACGTTTTCCATCTTATTTAAGTATAAATTTTCAAAGTAGGTATTTATTATCCCCTGGAATTTCACTGTATTGATTGTAAGTTTATCTGGACATTTTATCCCATAGCTATTTCATGTTTTTTAAAATGGATTTTGTCTATACATTTTATATATACATTATGATCACATTTAAAATTGAGAATTTTTACCAGTACATTACATATTTTGATTCTCATTTTTTCTTATTCCCCTGCCCTCCCTACAGTCCCTCACCACCTATATACCTAAGTTTTGTTTCCTTTCTTTAACCATCAATTTTTTTCTTTCCTTTCTTTACTTATACCTCCCACTTTTCCCCTTTTCCTCTTGAAATTTTCTTTCTATTTTGAAAAATGCCCCCACAGATGAGTATTGTCACATAGGCAGACTCCCTTTGCCTCTTTCCATTCCCCCTCCACATCCTTTAATGACTTTGGACTACCGGTAACCTCCCACAGGTTCTGAGATAATGTACAAAAGACCAAAATCAATTTGATATGGAGAATTAAAAGACTTTATTGGCCTCAAGTTGCCTGCCAGCAGTGTAGGAGCACGCTGCAAAACCTCTGGCCACATTTACAGATTTGAACATTCCCAGAAGTCTGCAGCTATTACTCCCTAACAACATTACAATATATTTTCCAATCCCTTCCTAATTAACCTCTGTCTCACCACCAAAGGATTTAAAATAATTAATAAGGGGAATAATTAACAAGAGGCACGGAGTGGGAGCATTGCATGTTTACCTTCAGCATCTCTGCCCTTGCTCAGGCATCTTTACAAGAGTTTCTAAGTGTGTATTATGATACTTTTCCTGATAACTAGTTCCCAGGGAGATTTACTATTCTATATAAATCTTAGGCACAGATTCCAATTACAGCCACAGTTGTCCTTTTCAGTATTCAGTATCTTAAAGTTTTAAGTGAATTAGCTTCAAAATTCACACTGTTACAGTAAAGTTTCTGCCATGTATTGTCTTCCTATACCTGGTTTTAAATGAAAATTGATGTGATAATTCAGCAAAAGAAAATGATAATGAGCTTTAAAGCCAAAAGGAGATGAAAGAAGTTAAAGCAGGTAAAAAAGGTAACTGGGAAGCAAATAGGTGTGGTGAGCTACAACACCCAGAATACTAATGAAACCTAAATACCAGAGGTTTCTCAGAACTAGCAACAAAAAATTCCTGATCTGTATGTTATTCAGAATACTTGAACTACATTCTCATATTCTGCATATTTCAGATGGAGCGATCCTGATACAAATTCTGAGATGAAGAGTTTGGAGGTAGGATGACAGTGATGCCCTGAATGGAGGCCAACTGGCCTTGTGTTATTTCAAGTTTGTCATGAATCTGAAGTCAGTGTCTGAGGGTGATCTGAGGACTTGGATGATTCAACTGAATAAGAACTGAGCAATCCTTAGTGAAAGATGAACAGTAAATCCTTCTGACGCTAGAATCCTGCAGTAATCCTGATGATTAGAAGCCCCAAGATGGATGCTTGGCATATAAAGTAAGGCCTTGTCTAAAAGCTAACCAAAGGATCCCAACTTTTACTAAGTGACTTCTTGACTATTCCTTCTTGGCTTCTTTTGAGTATGCTGGCCAGGCTTTCAGAGCATCTTGCTTCTTGATCATTTCTCTTTTCCTCTCTGTTTTGCAATTTATCTCCCAGGACTCACCTCTACCTCTAGTATTATTTGGAGTCAAGAGTAATTTATTCAAAGTTTATATTTATGGAACCCATGTTTAAAAGCACTGGTATAATAAGTAGATCTTAAAAGAGAATTCTTCAACAGAATTTTGGAGATTGGTTCATTCTGGCTGGTTGGAAGTAAAATGCTCATCATTCTTGGTAGTTAAAAGGTAAATAGCTCTGGGCATGATGCAGCAGTGCAGTTGTAAAAATGCCTGTTGGTAGTAAAATGGGATGTGATGTGCAGAGGAGATATGCTGGTTTGCCTATTGCCTTTGAAAGCTGAGAGATAGAAAAAAAAGGAACTAAAAATACATTTAATTAATTCACCAACTGTTGCTATGTGGCCATAGATTTATTAGAGAAAGTTAACTTATATTTATTAACCATGAATGCAAAGTAAAATGATAACATCAGAGACCTTCTTCTGCAACATTTAGAGAAGTTGCAAGCTTCTCTAGCTATACCTGAAGGATAGATAGGGTTAGGCTATGCCACAAAACTTAATCATAAAGACTTACCGTTTGTCTCTTAGAAATCTAGCAGATAAATCATTTAAAGTTTTTCTTAATTTCTGCCATTAAGATACTTTGCACAAATTTTTACGTGAAGAACAGAAATCTAGCCTTCATAACTGGAGACTAAGAAGTCTGAGATCAAGAATCGACTGGAGCTGATATCTGGTAAGACCCTTCCTGCTGAGTCTTCACGTGACAGAAGGAGGGACATGGCAAGTAACTTCCAGAAGCCTCAGGATCACTCATCTCACTTACAAGGATGCACCTCTCTGTCCTGCTCACTAGGAAGTTAGAGATGGAAGCAGCCTTACACAGAAGCCAGCCTGTAAGGTAGCTTTTGGAAAAAGAGGGGATTACCCCCCAAAAGGAGAATGCATAAGAACTTGCCAGCTGGCTGTGTATAGGAAAAGAAATATGATTAACACTTTGTCTTCTAAAAGTTAGGAGAGCTGGTGAAATCAGATAGCTTGACTAAAGCAACTTCAAGAGGCACACATGGATTTTTCTCCAAAATTCTAAATACATACAACAACTAAATTGTATATCACATACTTATTTCTATGTGCACAATTTATATAGTTTTTAGGCTTAAGTTTTATATTAGTTCTTTGCTGGCAGAGCTAATACATTCTAATACTTTTATTAGAAAACTAACACTTTTATCCTTCTTGATGCTGGCGATAAGTACAATAGTCACCATTAAAAACAATTTAGAAAAGCAATTAAAATGAAAAATCAGAGACCTTTCATTCTACTTTCTCCTTCCCAAGTACAGCTGTGGTTTAATAAACAACGAACGGTACAGGATAGCCAGTGGGTAACTATCACTTTTCTTCACAGTTCAAGTCAGTTATAAGAACTTTGCCTCAGGTTATCCTACTTAGTAAAATATTCCTTAAATTTTGTACTGTTAAATAACTATTTAAAACAGCTGTATTTTGTAAAAATATAAACAGGAATGCTGTTGTTACTTCATGGTATCATCCTGAATGTTGATATCTTTTACTTGATTGGAGTCGTCACAGAACTTTTATTTTCTCAAGATTGAAATGTATGCTGCTAAGAGGCTGCCAAAGGGGTAAATAATTACTAGTTGCATTGCAGGCAAACCTTAAGTGCTCAGTGTACTTATACAAAAAAGCCCATTATTCACTTTTGCCCAATTTAACATGGGTTGGCAGAAGGAAGGATCCAATTTCATTGATCTGGTGCTTCTGAGATCTCAATGTATTCAACATTTTGTTCTTGCTATTTCAGTATATGACCTCCAAGCTTTCAGTGTTAGGGTGGTACAATGAGGAGGAAAAGAAAGAAAGGAAGAAAGAGTAGCCAATTAGCATATGTAAATTTTACTGCTTTGTTTGGGAAGAAATCATTCCATTCCATTCACAGTGCTTTGCTTAATTAGTTATGCCATTCATTTTTCTTCAAGGGAGTCCAGAGAGGGTTATCTTCCAACATGTCAAAGAAAACGGATGGTCAGGCAAACTATCCTCCACAACCAACTTCCTCTACAACCATAGGAAAAACCTCAGTTCTATTTATTATAACATTTTTGTTTAACATTTTTCAAACTTATAATTTACTATACTCATAAAAATTAAACTTAATGTAACCTACTTGGTCACGGACTTTCTCTATACACAGAATTGGTCTAAAGACCAACAAAATATATCTTTTATTTTTTTGCTTCCTTTGTTCACAGTTACTGTCTCAAAAGCAGCATTATAACATATTTGATTTTCAGACTTAGCTAAAATTTTAAAAAGTTGTTTACTGTTAAAATTCCAGTTTGTCGTTTAAAGTATCAGTTATTTTGCAGCTTCTTGTTTTATATAACATTATTGAGTTAAGGAATACAGAAAAATTAAGAACTGTGTAAAAGTTAAGCTATAGTTTAGTGAGACCATGCCCACACTGTGATAAATCATGAATAATGAAAGATAGAATATAATTACATACTAAATTTTTAGGACAAATGTATGTTAAGTTTGCAAGCAATGAAAGCTTTTGGGAAGAGTTATTAATTTGCTAAACATTTAAAAGTATGGGTCTTTCACCTCAATTGATAAAAATCTTTAAAATTTGGCTGATTAAAATTTTGAATAAGTTCTTAAGACATCACACCATTGTGGGTAATCATAAAATTTAAATGAAGAATTACTCAAATGCCACAGATCTTTGTAGATCAAAATAAATCTCTGGTCTGCCATTTTGATTGTTGATAGTTAATTCCAGAAGAAAAGACTTTCAATTTCATTTATAAAATAACTAATTCAATTGTCTACTTTTCTTTGAATTATAGATATAACAAGGTTGACAGGATTTGCTCATAATCAAATGCTAATTAGTATCTATATTCAGAAAAATGGGAGATAATATTTTTATTTCATTTTCATGATATAAATATTAACATAATGAACAATAGGTAACAACTTCAATAATTCTGCTGGACATACACACTAGAGTTAGTAAATACAGTATGGACATTTTTTAAAATCAAGAAACACAACTTAAAAATTATTTTAATTACAACTGAAAGTGTGTTAGTGCTATTCTCAACACATTCATAAACACAGCTAATAAAAATAGAAGAAAATAATCAAGCCCACCAACGTAACTTGACAGGTTTATTTTGTTGTTTATTTTGATCACTGGAAGTATTTCCTAGTGTTTCAAGTATTTTTCTAAAGACTTAGATACACGGAGATAAATTGCTTGCAGACAAGATAGATAATATTCCCAGTAATCCCAATAATAATATTATGTAGAATATAATCATTCTACATATTTGCAGGTAGATATTGTAGTGTGTGGTGAGGCTTATTTCTAAAATTCAAGATTAAACATTACAACTGTTACTGAATTCAGGCACAGGTACTAGTACAACTTTTGCAGATCATCATTTTGCTACTTTTGTGTGGAAACATGGACTTTGGTTTGAAGTGACCACAAAAAGTACCTTCCTAATCTAATAAAGAAAATAAATCACTGGGGCTGGGGAGTTAGCTCAGTGGTTCTAGAGCCTTTCTTGCAAGCACAAGGGCCCTGGTTCGATTCCCAGTAACCACATAACAATACTGGGCGTAGAGACTCATGCCCAGCAGCAACCAGCACCACATACCACATTGCCGGGTGTGGTGGCTCACGCCTGTCATCCCAGCACTGGGAAGGCAGAGGCAGGAGGATTGCTGTGATGTGAGTTTAAGGCTGAGCTCAGGGCAAGCTTGAACTACCAAGCGAGACCCTGTCTGAAAAAAACATAAAAAAAAAAGAAAAGAAAAGAAATCACTAGGTTCCTGTTTTGTACTTGTGTCAGAAGAAACAATTGTCAAACAATTAATATAATGACAAGCCCTATGACTATCTAGTAAAAGGTAAAAATAAACTTTAGCATAACATGGTATAATATTGTAATCATTTTACCTCCTGTAGTCATGTAGTAGTATATTGTTTTTTGACTGAAATAATTATATTTGTAGTACAATCTATAATTGACTAGTACAATCTTCTTTTCAAAAGTAATAATAAATTCCTCAATATGTACATTTTTACTATTTATGATGAAAACTTAAAATTCAAAGTATATTTCTAAGCTTAGTTTTCTTTAGTACCATAGTACCCTAATATGATCATTTAAAATTATATATACATGTATAATTTCTACCATGAGTCCTCCTCAAGCACAGTTTTTAAAAAATGAGAATTCCAAAGCAAATATTGAGTGGCCAGAGATGTGGCTCAGTAGCATAGGCTACAGCATTTGTTGAATCTTGAGTTTAACTCCCAGCACTACAAAAATAAATGAATAAATAAAAGCAAATATCAAGGAAGCAGCTGAGAATTAATTATCAGTGTATGCATACATATATGCACAGCAGACCTATTTTTGCATTTGATAAAAATTCAAGAATAAATTTGCTTCAAGGCCAAACTGTTACCAAAATTTACTCTTTCAAGCTAATGTTGCTATAAATACCATTTTCCAAAGTTAAAACTGATTATAATTAAATTAACAATGACATTAAATATCCATTAATGATTAGGTCACCTTGGTACAAAAGTGATCATATGTCCAGAATAATTTAGGGTGATACAATAAATATGAGGGTAGAGAAAGAAAAAAAAAATCAAGGCTGTGTCATTCAACTGAGATAAATTAAGTATGCATGCTTTTATTTTTTAGAAAAATCATTAAAAATATAAAGTTCTATAAATTAAAATGTTGAATTTATGATGAGATCTTAGAGAATAGTAGCTTTTAATTTGCTATTATTAGAATTTATTGAAATGAAAGAATTTTTAAATATTATGTTTTTATGTTAGTTGCTCTCAATGCCTAATGTGATGTGGAGATAGAATATATATATGTATATATATAAATATGTTGGACAAGAGTACAGAAGAGTTAAAAGTAATTTCCTCTTCCTGTTTCACCATATCTCTCATATATTCTGGACCTCATTTACACTTTCACTTCCTCACACTAGAGAAAGGATGTGGTATTTACACAATTGTGTCCTATTTATTTTCCTTATATATCATTTACAAGTACAAAGTCTCAATGGTGAATGTGAAAATAATGTATATTAAAATGTACCATTAACCTAAAATTAAAAAAAGAAATAATTTCACCTTTATGTTTTAAAGTGAACTAGGTAGCAACAAGAGGTATAAAAGGGTCAAAGTCATCTTCAAAATATTTATAAATGTAAATGAACTCAAAGTATTAGAAGAATAAAACATTTAATTTTCGATATGATGTCACATGTTTTTACAACGAGAAGAGATGAATAAATGAAAAATATAATAAAAAGAGACACAAAAACATCACATGCATTTTTGCACAATGAGTAGCACAGTTAAAAGAAGATGATTAAAAATTGTGACCACAAATAAGCCAGTAAAATGTGAAGTTAACTGAGAAAAAATGACTAACATCACCCATTGGGGATGCTGACACATCAATCCAAGAGACTTTTAAACACGCAATAGCAGTTCGTCTGCAGAACGCACTCTATAGACATTGGAATTACACAGATGTTAAATGGGAAAGCAGGTGTTTGACGTTTATCCCAGGAAGGAAAATCCACGATGCCGGTTGAGTGTCCCAAATGTCACTGCTGAGTGTAGCAAGAAGTTGCGCCCCGATCACACTTTATTGTGCCTCTTCCCGTAGTTGTGTGTGCAGTGGATGACACAGGAGATCGAGTAACGTTCTATCTTGGACGTAGGCAGGCAACTCCTCACTACTGTAACAGAGGTGAAGCCACAATTTCCTGGCTCCCCTACTGCAATTCAAGCAACGAGTGTGCGGCTATCTACAGGAGGCTCTTTTTGTTACCTACCAGGGTAACTTTCAGGTGAGAACAAAAGAAAATAAATATAATAAATAAATAAATAAATAAATAAACAAGCAAACAAACAAACAAATAAAATGCCAAAATAAAATAAATAAGTATAGTTTCTGCTGCAAGTAATAATGTGTGTCTGTGACACAGAATCTCCTGCCTTTTGCTAAGATCCGGGAAATAGTAAATATGGGGCACCACATAAGACCTCGGGCCCACCCCTGACTGCTTATGGGTATGATTAGGGAATTTTACAAATCTCTTGACTCAGAACATGATGAAAACCAACACAAAAGCACCAGACTAGTAATGGTAAATACTTATGGGGCGTTAACCACATTCCACAGGCTGCGCTGTGCCACCTACCTGTGTCGTTTTTGTTTCATGAAAATCTAATTAGCAGATCCTAGTAGATCCATAACCCCGTTTTCAGAGGAGACAATGCAGCTCCAGGAGGTTTTACGATTTGCTTAGGATCCGAGGAAGGAAATGAAGCGCTGGGATCTAGATGCGCACCAGCCAGTTCCACGTAGCGCGTTGAACTGCGACGTAGCGTTTGATTCTAATGATGCGGAAGGTGTTGGCGATAATGAAAGTTATTCTACAGACTAATAGTAAATATGGTTTTTGCTACTGTGTTTTTTCATCTTTGGCCAGAATCTACTGGACTCTGAAAATACTGTATATGAAATGAAATTGATCATTCCTATAATTTGCTTCCATGTCTATCTGTAGCCTTCTCCTCTCCATTAATTACTTGTTTCAATTTAGAATTTGTGTTCATGATTCTGAAGACTCAGTGTAGCAGATGAGTTATTGCTTATTCAAATTCTAGGTTTTTGTACAAAGATTTGTCTAGTTGTCTAATATAAGGTTTATGACTTAATGAAAATGAAGAAAAAGAATAAGAAACCCCTGAAAATGAACCATCTCCCATATTTTTATGTAATAAAATCTTACATGGGGCATGAATTGCTATTCTTCTACTCTTCTCATTCTATTTTTCTGACCAGCAAGTTATTTTTTTAAAATGAGAATAGAGTTTCAAAAAGAGTAAGTAGCCCTTGGAAATGATTCAAGATAGCCTTCAGCGAAATCTTTGACATTCATTTTGAGCTCATAGTAAGGGTTCTATAGTAACATGAAATAGGCTGTACAAGCTCAGAACTAACTTCAGAAAGAAACAGCAGTATGAAGACCCAATAAATTGAACCAAATGAGGTAATTTCTAAGAAATTAAATGGCTCTTGATATTTTTATAGAAAAGAAAAATGTGTAGCTGTGGATAATAATTGGCAACTTCACGACAGACAATAGCAAGGACAAGGAGGAAATGCTCTTTGATTAGTGCTGTTAGCAGTGTAATGTTACCATTTTGTTTTCTGCCAATTGTTAATGTAGCAACGTGTAGTGTGTCTGTACCTTGTAAGCATAATAATCTGTACTTTTGCTGCTGACAGGAGGGAAACAGAAGCTGTGTGGAAAACAGTCCATTGCTGAGATGTGAATCCATTTGTAAACCCACAAGATTGTTTCAAATGTCCCTTTCATATCTATCTGCATTAAAGAGGAATTGGGGGAAATGTGTGTTGCTTCTGTCTATGCCTAAAAAAATAACTATCTTGCTATTTATATTAATTATGCTAGGGATAGCTTTTAAAAATACTTTAAAGGTGATGTCTTTTTGTCATGTTTCTTGAGTAAAGTTTTATTTAGACGGCTATTTAATTGGATTTTCATCTTATATCCCAGCTTATGGTGGAGATGAAAATATTTGATATGATGTACAAAGAGCACACTGGCAAAGGGAAAGGTGAAGCTGAGAAGCGAAGCAGGAGAGGTAATGAGGGACCTTTGGAGACATCAGAGGGAATTTAGCTCACACCTCAGTAATGTGCTGGACAATCCCGTGGCGCAGAGTGTAGCTTAGTCCAGCCCGGATGTGGATTGTGATTTGAATTTTCTGATAGGTATCAGCTCTCTGTGTGAGGGCAGCATTCTAAGCTTACACCTAATATGGACGCAGGACGCTTCCAATAAGAGCCATAATTACAGTTCATACAGTCTACAAAAAGGGACCTTTAGCATAAAAATATCAAAAATCACTTCAAGTGGCGCTTCTTAGGAAATGTTCAAATGTATAGCAGAAGAAGTGAGATTGCACTGCAAGGCTGAGGAGAAGCACAGTCCTCCTGCAGAATGTCCACCCAGGAGGTGGGGATGAGCACTGCCCAGATCCAGGGAGAGATGAGGACGCAGACGCAGCAGAGAAGTGGGTGCATAATTACCACCATTCATTTTTACCTTCAGGGTGCACAATGAGGAGTCTGAGATGTTATGAGAGGACAGAGGCATGTTGCAGTTTGGGTTTGGGGACCATTATTTTGGTTCAGTAAACAGTTAATCAGGAGAAAAATAAGTGTTACTGTGATGTTTGCCTTCTCCTCTCTTCTCTATTTTTTTGTACTTTCATGTAGACTGTAGTGTTGTATTTGATCTCCCCATCTGTTAGAGAAATCAGAAATTTATTTTAAGCCCCTGAGACATGTGAGATGCTCTTGGAAGACAGAGAACACAGCCATGAGCACAGAAGGCTTAGCCCCTGTAACCACACGATATTGCATTTACCATTTTTGGAAGATTTTGCCCCACATCCGTAGTTTCAATTCCCAAGAATACTCTCAGTGATTCTCATATCTTCCCATCTGGGGCCTTCCCGAAGTTTTATGCTCATAGAATCAAATTCTCTGTTTGTTTGATATTTTTTTTATCTTTCCAAATATGATATTACAAGTTCCCTGGTTGCTGATCCCCAGTCTTGGTTGCACCCCTTTCTGCTTACCTTACCCTAATTAATGATAACTTCAGCTCTCTCCTGAGTTACAGCAAAGTATCCTCACAGGCCTTGCTACATCCAGGTTTGTCACTTCTGATGTCTCTGTAGCCAAATGATTTCTTCTAAATGTGAAGATATAATAATCATGCCACTCCGAAAATCAAAATTCTCTAAGGAAGAACTATTGTCTGTAGGAATCTGTTGAGAGGCTAAGTACATTGCATTGCTCTCCACACTGTAATTTTGTCTTTGTTCTTATCTTTCCATTACTAATTTATCTATCAAAAGCTTAATATCACATGGGCTGGGAATTTAGCTCAGTGGTTCCAACACCTGAAAGCACAAGGGCCTGGGTTTGTTCCCTGGTGATCACATACAACAAT
>PVIR01015118.1:0-39203 GCA_004026965.1 Petromus typicus | reverse complement strand
CCAGCCAGCAGGACTGTGGGACCAAGGACGACAGAGCCTGCACTCAGGAGAGCTGGATGGGTAAGGTCTCTGCCCACCATGCCCACCACGCACCTTCACAGCAGTCCTGCCACACGCGGAGGTCCACCTTGGGGATGTCCTCACAGCTGCTGTAGCCGTGCGGGAACTCGGCCACCCTGAATACATCTGGTTGCACGCGGGTGATGTTGTCGGAGTTGTCGCACAGGATCCGTGCTAGCGAGGTCTGCCGGATCTGTGTCAGCTGGGCGGGGGAGAATACCCCTGGGTTCTCGTACCACAGCCTGCGCCCGGAGACAGAGGGTCAGGGGGACAGGGCCTCCAGTCCTGTGGGATCAGGGCTTGGGAGCTCCCACCCCTCAGAAATTATGTTTCTATTGGTAGCAATTAAAAGGGGAGCTAGCTCCCCAAAATAAAAGGCCCAATCAAAAAACAGGCACCTGAAATGAACAAACACTTCTCAGAAGAAGCACAATGGCCAGGAAAGCCCAAGAGAAATGTTCAACACCGCTGGCCATTAAAGGAATTTAAATTAAAACACTGAGATTTCATCTTATTCCAGAAACAGTGGTCATCCTCAAGAAGTCAAATGCTGACGAGGCAGTGGGGGGAACTCATAGCAATCCTCTTGCCTCTGCCTCCTGAATGCTGGGATTATAGGCATGAGCCACCATGTCCAGCACTGTGGTATGCAGTTACCAGGGATCGAACCTGGCACCTTGTACTTGCCAGGCAGATGCCAGAACCAATGAGCCAAATCTCCAGCCCACACACCCATGTTTATAGCAGCACAGCCCATCACTGCTTATTCTTGGAAGCGGCCTCTGTGTCCATCAACAGGTGAATGATAAAGAAAATGAGAGGCTTACACACAGTGGAATACCACTCTGCCACAAAGAAGGATAAACGTGAGTATTTTGTAGGAAAATGGGTGGAGGGCCAGGGATTTAGCTCAAATGGTACCATCTCTACCTTGGAAAAAGGGTGAACCTTGACACCATAATGTAAAGTAAAATAAATCCAACAGTTTTTAAAAGACAGACATGGCAGAGCTATTTGGGGAATTCCTCAGTGTTCCTGAGGAACTAATACTAAACTATAAGTGAAGGTAAGTCCTGCTAGCTCAGATCATTTAAGAACCTGCACTGGTTTGACTGTGCAAATCTCTTAGCAGGCGACTGTGGTTAGATGCTAGATTCTGCAATGGAAGCCGCAGGTGGAAGGTCTGGTTCTTGGGTCCCAGGGGCTGGACCAGTCCGTCCCCTCTGCCTGAGAAAGGCTGACCTGTCCCCGTCACGCAGGCGCCGGAACTGTGTGCTGAGCAGACACATAAGTGTGGGCCCCAGGCGGCTGCCAGGCACCAGGTCCTCCACCATGAGGGCCGGGAACAAGTCGATGTTGAGGGGGGAGCCATACAGCCTGCGAAAGGAAGTCGGACATAAGCTCACCCCGACACCTGTGTGTGGCTGAGGGAAAAATACAACAAATGAGCAAACATTCACCCTTCCAGGATTTTATGGGATTTAGTTTTACTTAACAAAGAAAATTCACCTTTCTTTCTTTGATGTACCCATAAATTTTAAAGAGTTTTTTCTTTAAAAATGTTTAGTATGTATAAAATATATACATTCGCCTATTTACTTTAAGACACTCCACCCTCAAAGCTCAGAAAGAAGAAAATTTAGGCATGATTTTGTTTTTTTCCAGGATAAATACACCTCATATCAGAATATAGAACCTTCCTATTTTTTTCCATAAATATGTGAATAAAATGGCCTATATGAAAAAAATAAAGTTGGATTTTACTGTATACTGAAATCAATTAGACATAATGAAAATATCTGCTAAATAAAGGCAGGGCGACAACCTAAGATTAGGTTTTAATGTTCAAACTCCGTCCCCCAACTCTTCCAACTCTAGAAATAAACACGGTCAGATAAAGAATCGGCAACTTCTAGAGAGCGTTTTCTCCCATGTGGTGAGGCTTCCAAAGGGCACCGCTGGCCAGAGTTGCTTTCTTGGCTCAGCTGTTACTGAACGCTCAGAGTTTCACATAGTGGGCACACATGGACCACCGTCCGCCCGTGGGTGTCCTGCACGCGCTCCTCCTCTGCCCCCAAAAGGTCTGCATGGGTTGGAAACATCCCACTCCCCAGACTCCATGTTGGGCACAGAGCCGCCAGGTGCCTGGCTGGGGATCTAGATGTGCAGCCTGCCCGGTGTGGGAACGGGAAGCCCACACTGCGTTCAAATACAAAACCTTAGCCAGTGCCAGGAGTAGAATAATTTTTAATAGCTGTCTTAGAAGTGGACTCTGTCCACTGAGAGACAAATGATAAAAAGCATGGTGTTTATACACAGTGGAGCATTCTCTGCCATAAAGAATGATAAACTTGAGTCCAGTGTAGGGGAAGAGATGCACTCGGAGACCCAAATGTTAAGTGACATAAACCAGACTCACAGGTTCCAGTGTCACAGGATTTCTCTTATCTAAGAAGTCTGGAGCACAATAACAGGTAGGTCCCAGAAGAAAAACAGCACCCTGGGTCCCACACTCACCTCTTCAGCTTCTCCCGAATGTCGGGGTTCTTGATCTCGTTCTTCAGGTCCTCGAACGTGTGGGCGGCTGACAGGTTGCAGTAGACCCGGTAGTCGTGGTAGGGCGGGATGCCATGGTCGCGGCCTCGCTGGATGTTGATGGCAGCTAGGTCGAGGGCCACTGTGTGCGCCATGGAGAAGAGGCGCTCGGTGAGCTCCGTGTTGAGCAGCTGGGAGGGTACACGCATCTTCCCGGCCACGCCGAACAGGCCCCGGAGCAGTGGGTCGATGCCACCCTCGTTCACGATGCGGAAGGGGGAGAAGAAGGCCTTGTGCAGGGGGACGTGGCCCTGTGCAATGGGCTCGAAGTTCTCGTCTAGCCGGTGGAGCACAGGATTCACCAGCGTGTGACCGAAGCGGAAGGCGGCGGTGGCAAAGGCGTTGAAGATGCCGGCGTTGACGCCGGGGTCATAACTGCGGTACCGGCCCAGCATCTTCATGCCTGCCTCGCCCAGCACCTTGGGCAGCCAGTGCTGATAGGTGATATGCTGGATCTCAGCGCCAACGATCTTGCGGGCCTCATAGTAGATGGTATCCCCATCCCAGTGTGGGTTCAGAGCCAACAGCTCGGCCGCGATACGGTTGTGCTCCCGGAACCAGAGTGTGTGCATGCTGGTCAGGCCCAGCTGCTCATTGGCACGGTGGTCGCCGGCCAGGAAGCAGGGGATGGGGCTCTCATTCTCGTCTCGCATGCACTCGGTGGGTGGCCCAGTGGCGAAAGGCAGCAGAGGCTTCCCAGACCTCTGCACGATGCCCTGGCGCAACAGGCCGCGGTGGCTGGCCAGGTCCCGGATGGCACGGGCCTCGTGGTCTGTGCTGCCGTACACGTTGGACGCGTCGATGTAGGAGGTGAGCTGGTTGATCTGCTCCCGCGGGTACACGGAGTTCATGAGCAGGGACGTCATGCCACTGCCACACACGGGGCTGGAGCGCACGAAGAACATGCAGCGGGCTCCGCTGCGGGCGCGAGGGTCATTCGGGGGGATCATGACGGAGAAGCAGGGCGGGTCACTGCCGCACACTGAGCTGCAGGGCTGCCCGTCGGAGAAGCGGGCCTGGCTCAGGGCCACCACGGTGGAGTCCAGGTCATGGTCCAGGAACTGTCCCCACTGCATGAGCATGTGAGTGAACTGGGTGTCGGGCGTGATTGCCTCTGTCCCGATGAGCGTGGTGGACACTAGGCGCGGCATGGGCAGCGCGTGGCCATGGTACAGCCGCCGGGGGTTGATGCCACGCGGTGTGTTGAAGCCGTTCTCATATACGGCCTTCAGCAGGCGCTCGAAGGCAGTGAGCGAGGCGCCCCACATCGGGTGCTGCAGGTTGTTGCAGGTCCCGTCATGGGTTCTATACTTCTGGTGGAAACACATGTCCGAGCAGTTGTTCACACGCCGGTGCGCGGTGCAGCCCGAGAGGTTGGCGATGAGGCTCAGGTACTGCGGGGACACCAGATCGTTGTAGTGGTAACCTGCAAGGTGACAGCTGGGTCGGTGCGGGCCATGCCCTCCAGTGTGGAGGGACTCAGCCTTTCCTGTCTGCCTTCCCCACCCTCAGCCTCATGGCCTTGATGTGTCCACCTCCAGCTCCAACGTGATTATGAGCGGCCACCAGCCAGCCCTGACCTGTGCACTTCCTTCTTCCCTGCACCACTCAGAGTCCCGTGGAGCAGAGGACAGAGCACTCAGCACCACCCACGTTGGGTGGCAGAACCGGAGCCACATTCTTGTGCTGTTTTTTCTTCCAAATCCCAGCCTGCAAAGACCTCCTCAAACTCTGCGGCTGGTCTCGCGGGGGGTGAGCTCTGCTGAGAGGACAGTCCTGCTCCAGATCCCTCAGGCTACGGCTGCAGAGGAAACCTCGAACTTCCTGGCCCCAAATGTGGCTCCCACACGTGACATGACCCTTCCTACGCAGAGCTCCTGGCCTCCCCTTAGAGACTCCTGCTCCCTACAAGGGGACCACCAGACACCTGGTGCCAAATGGCACTCCCAGGTATTCACACAGCCGTGGTGTTAGGACTGCCAAAAAACACGCAACCATGTGTGCAGTCAATAAACACCTGCATGCCCTCACATACATGTGTGAACCAAGGTGCACATTCACACCCGGAATCATGCACACACTCATGTGCAGCTGACGTGCAGACACACAGCATGTATCCTCGTGGGCACACTTTCAAACACGGTACAGGACATATCCATGCGCACGTGTGCACGTGCTGTGGGGCTCCAGGCCTTCAGTGCCTCTTGCCCTTGAATATCTCTGCAAGCACCCAGCTCTTGGCTCCTGTCTACGCACGGCTAAAACAACAATACACAGATCTTTCATGGGGCTGATCCTAGAAACATGCACACGAGAACCCCAAACAGGAGAGGGTGGGCATTCCCAGGCTGGAGAGAGAAACAATCAGAAACACTGCTCCCGAACAAGCCACACAGTGAGGAACATGGGCTGCCACTGCCCCGGCCCTGGTCTGGCTCTGCAGTCATGGCTGTCGACGAGGTGCACACCTTGCTCTGGCTCAGACCCAAGCGTGAAGGTGAAGGGCCTGCTACTGCTCCTGGAAACCTGGGGCTTGGACAGCAAATGCACCGAGCGAGCGAAGGGCTGGGAGGGAAAAGCCCTCTTGCTCTGGAGCGACGCCCAGGCTGCAGCCGAGGGGAGGTGCGGCTGGTGGACGAGCAGGAGCCAGTATGGGTTTCCTCAGCTCCTCAGGGCCGGAATCTGCACCTGCCCGACCCACAGATGTGTCCCACTGCAGCGATCTACCAAGAACTTCAGGGCCCAGCCCTTCTGAGCATGCGCGGAAGCCCCTGCTGCCCCAGCTCCTCCACCCAGACACTCTGGCCTGCAGACGTGGGCCCTCCGCAGAGCTGTGTGCCTCCTGTCCCCACCTAGGGTGGTCCCTGCTTCTCCACGGAGGCGGCACTCGCCTGTCTGGGCCCTTCACCTCCCTCTTGCTTCTGCTCGACTCAGTCTCAAGGCTCATCCTGCTGCTCCCCAGACCTGGGTGGTGCCTGTACAGACAGTGTGGTGAGTCCTTGTGTGCCACGGGTGGATGAGGTATGAGTGGGGCTAGGAGTCATGGCTTCCTCTTTCTGCCTGAGATGCCCATCTTTCTCTGCCTAGCCCGCAACGACAGGAGAGTGGCCCGCAACCCTCACAAGGAACTCAGGACCGGCTGGGTCTGCAGAGGCGGCGTGTGTGGGCTGGAGGATCCATCACAGCTACTCCAGAGCCTGAGTTGGCAGCTTAATGAGAAGCAGTGGGAGCAGCAGGAGGAGACCTTTACCAGCCCCCACTCCGTCCTCCGTATGAGAGGAAGTAGGCCTCTGTGCCAGGACAAGAGACATCCAGGCATGGAGAGGGCTGGGGCACCACAGACAACACCCGACCTGTGCCTGACAGGCAGGGAGCACCTAACACACTCTCAGGAAGAGGAAGTGGGAAGGTTGAGGCTGGCACCCAAGAGAAAGCCAGGGCAGAGGCAGGGGACTGGCGGTGTGCGTCAGGGGCTACGCTACACACAAGTGGACACCATAGGGCCTGCGAGGTTCAGCTCCACACGGGGCAGGATGGAGAATGGCTCAAGGAGTCACGCAACTCCCAGGATGGGGAGAAACGGACCCTACCGTCATCCGCACCCTGCTTTCATCTTTCACATTTGTAGGTCCTGACGTCAAATCCCATGTACCTCACATGTAGCAAGGACAGCTGCTCTATGCATGGGTGTGTGTGTGCACGTGCCTGTAAAACACGCATTCACAACGAAAGGACCACAGGGGCCGAGCATGTAGCCCAGTGAGGCCACGCCTGCCTGGTAAGCACAAGGTCCTGGGTTCCATTCCCAGTGCCTCCTATAAGAAAGGACGAGGGCCGGATTTAGCTCAGCAGTTCCAGTGTCTGCCTTGCAAGTGCACAGGCCCAGGTTCAATCCCGGTAACCATATACAACATAAAACAATACTGGGCGTGGTGGCTCAAGCCTGTAACCCCGGTACTCAGGAGGCAGAGGAAGAAGGACTGCTGTGAGTTCAAGGCTGAGCTCAGGACCAGCCTGAACTACAAAGTGAGAACCTATCTAAAAAAAAAAAAAAAAAAAAAGAAAGGGACGATATAAATATTTTGCGTAGTAGAAGTCACAGCTGCAAGGTGACTGTGATGTCCACAGCCAGTGTTTATGTGCCAGCAGGGGCTGGGGCTGAGATGGTTTTGTCAGTGGCTGTGTGTGTAGATGCTGAAGACCTTTGGACACATCCTTGGGCCATGTGACACTGGGTTATGTGGACAGGGCCACAGCTGGCAGAGGATGGTCAAGACTCTCAGCACAAGCACATGGGTGGGTCTCACCATAGCCTGACTGGCGGGTTCTCACTGACAGCTTCTCGCCAGAGCCCATGACAGTGCAGACCTAACTCATGGGCATGAAGAAACGAAGTGCCAGGATCTGTGGCGAGGCCCCTGTCGCATGCAGTGTGTGTGCGACCTTGGGAGCAAGTGGGGACGAGAGGAGGAAAAGGTACTGACTTGTGCCGTTCAAGTCGACCATCAGTCCATGCCGCACATGCTCCTGGATAAGCTGCAGCGTCCGCTCGAAGATCTCCCCGGCGCGGGCTTGCCCCACAGTATACGGGTCCCTTGGGTACCGGAAGAGGGCTAGGAGGTCATTCGGAGAGCGGGGCCGGCTGCATGGAGGGAGGGAGAGGAGCGCAGAGACGGGTCAGCGCACAGACGAACAGCACCAGAATTTGAAAGTACCGAGGCTATGAATGCTGCTATCGCTACTGTGGACAATGTGAGGTACCGTACCTGGCTTCTCCGAGGTGGAAGGCAAAAGAACAACAAACGGACAGACAAGAACCAAGAGACACTAAAAACAAATCATTAATTAAGTCAGGAGAGGAAGTCACAGGCACTGCATTTCAACGAGGGGACAGACAAACTGCTGGACTGCCAACCCGAGTGAGTTTACTGAGGACTTTGGAAACGCTTTGCTTTTGCCAAATCACTTCGTAAAGAATGTGTGAGTCATGGCTCAGAATCTATTAAGAAAGTACATATCCTCCTGTTATCCTAACACCCACAAAGGCCGGAGCCAAGGTTGTGTACAAGTCCCAAGTCTTCTTGGGATGGAGCTAGTAAGAGCTGCGGCACCAGGCTGCCTGGGCTCTGACCCCGCACCCGAAGCTGGGCATCCTGCCCTCACCCAGATACCTGTCGAATAAGTGTGTCCGTGTCGAGTTGATGGCTCTGTCCACGGTTGCAATCGCTTCGACAATGGAGGTAGCAACAAATGGGTCCCCATTTCGACTGACATCGGGAACTAGGGAAACAGGAAGTCAGAAATCACCAGGAAAAATACTACACAAGTGACTCGTAAAATCATGTCTAGACACTACATCATGCAGGAGTAAGCGCCCTCTCTCTAAGTGCTGTTTCTGTTTTCAAACCACAGCTTAAATGATTTTATCATAAATTCTGCTAAAAGCTGTTTTTAAAAAGTATGGAAAGAAGGCCTTTTGGAATTATGTGCCAACCTATGAAAAGACAGGAAATGCGGGCGTAAGATGAAACATGGAAGGTTCACACTACAGGCGATGGGAGGCCTGGGGTCCCGGGGCTCAGAACTCCTTCCTGAGGTGCCAAGTGTCCCCTTCCCTGGTCTGCATACCCCACACTTTCACACACACACATTCCACATGTGCACACACGTCACATTTCATACCATGCACACATCACACCATACACCTCATACATTCCACACGTCACACACGTCTCACAGCATATGTACACACAGCACACCACAAACCACGTCATACACAGTGTACACATTATACCACACATACCATACACACTTGTACACTCTACATCACATCATGGACCACATATAATACACAATACATGTGTATCACACTATATAGACACACACTACCCACATGCGACACATACTCCCCACACAGTATATACAACAGAGCACAATATATACAAATCATACTATAGATACAATATAGTACACATCAAGTGCCCCAGAGTTCCCACGCACGAGTGCACATACGTATGTGCTCACATACACATACACACACAGTGTAACCTGTCATTCCCACACAGCACACACTTCCTGGTCCTTTTTTTTTTTTTTAGGTTTTTGGAGACAGGGTCTCGCTTTGTGGTTCAGGCTGGCCCTGAGCTCAGCCTCAAACTCACATCACAATCCTTCTGCCTCTGCCTCCCGAGTGCTGGGATTACAGGCGTGAGCCACCACGCAAGGCACTGTGGTATGTGGTACTGGTTGCTGCTGGGTGTGGGTCTGCACACCCAGTACTGTTATGTGGTTACCGGGGAATCGAACCCGGGTCCTTGCGCTTGCGAGACAGGCGCCAGAACCACTGAGCTAACTCCCCGGCCCCTGTGGTCCTTTTTTTTTTGAGAAAGGATCTTGCTTTTGTAGTTCAGGCTGGCCTTGAGCTCACTATGTAGCCCAGGTGAGCCTGGAACTCTCAGCAATCCTCCTGCTTCTGCCTCCTGTGTTCTGAGATTACAGGCAAGAGCCACCATGCCCGGCACTGTAGTATGTGGTACTGATTGCTGCTGGGCATGAGTCTCCACACCTGGCATTGTTGTATGTGGTTACTGGGATCGAACCTGGGACCTTGTGTTTGCAAGGCAGGGGCCAGAACCACTGAGCTAGATTCCTGCCCTCCTGGGTCTCTCTTGCTCCCTCTCACTTGGTGTTGACAGCTGTGGCTGTTCCACTCGTCTTTTTCTCAGCACTAGTGGGGACTGAATCAGGGCCTTCCCACCATGCTACATCCCTACCTACGTTCCCAGCTTTTTGTTATTTTTTTGTTTTTGTTTTTGGTGGTACTAGGGATAGAACTTTGGCCCTTGTGCTCACAAGGTAGGTGTGGTGTCACTGAGCTAAATCCCAGGAGCTGTTATTTTTTTGTTAGGGTCTTGTTAAATTCCTAAGTTATGTGGGCTGGGTGAAACTTGCCAGCTTGCTGCCTCCACTTCCTACAGTGCTGGGGTGTGCCCTGTGCCTGGCTCTGTGTTCATCCTAGCCAGGCCATGACAGCATTTCTCCTGAACACGCAACGCCCTTAGCTTACTGAAATGCCTCCTTCCCTGCTCCTCATAGTTCTCCTCCTGACAGGGATGGTGCTCTTCCAGACAGGGATGGTCCTTCCCCCAACAGGGATGGTCCTCCTCCCGACAGGGACAGTGCTCCTCCCAGCAGGGGTGATGCTCCTCCCGACATGGACTGTCCTCCTCCCGGCAGGGACGGTCCTCCTCCCGACAGGGATGATGCTCCTCCCGACAGGGAGGGTGCTCCTCCTGACCTCCCCGACATTTTCACCCACAGTGGTGCATGCAGAGTGTGAACCATGGGAGTCCCTGCTTCCTGACACCATCTCTTTTGGGGTCAGTTTTCTGCTGTGATCTGGTGACCACTCCTATCCTGCGGCTGGGCACGGTCACCCTGCCCTCCCCAGCCATTGCCAGCTCACTGTGTGAACAGCACCCCTACACTGCTCCGAGGAAGCAGCACTGCCAGCCTGCGCATGCAGTGGGCACCATGGCTGTATCACTGGCCACACCTCTGCTGCACACTGGCATCCGTGTGGCCACTCTCCTGCCTTCTACTCCACTCTGCAGTTGTTGAGAAAGACTGGCTTACAGCATAGCCTTTTGAGCCCCTGGGAAATCGGATCCTGGGGCGGCTGCCCTGAGGCCCCAGGACCAGCCCTTCACTGACCCCTACCCTGCTTCTCCAGAGCCACCCTGGCCTTACTCATCAGCCCGTGGGACCCGGGCCCGCTGACTCTACCCACATGCACCCAGAAGCCCTGAGCGGGTCAGGGGAGCCGCACTCAGGAGCACAGACACCTTTACGAACTGAACAGAGCTGCGGCTCACGGGTGTGGAAGGTGACTGTCCACGGGTGCCACAGCCACGGTGGGTTCATCCACGGGAGTGGGGCCTGGTTACAGGTCATCAATGGAGTGTGGCATGAAGAACATACGTCCCCTGTCCTCTTCCCCTCCCATTGATTTCATCCACCACAACCCTCTACCCTCCAGTTTCTGGCTTGAGCCAGCCCAGGGGGTAAGAGATCAAAATAAATTCTGTCAGGGAGGAATCTCTTGTCGAGATGGGATATGACTAATCCATGCCCTGCTAGAGAGTCGCAACTGTGAACCAGGGACGCTCAAGTGACTTTCTTAAGGGCAGAGCTGCGGCATGCTGCCGACAACGGGCCTCACCGCTTACGCTGAGCACCATGCTGACGGAGGCGTAGCCGATCGTGTTCCGGGCCACACACTCGTAGCGTCCCGCGTCCGCGGGCCCCACGTCATTGATGGTCAGGAATCCTTCTGGGCTGATGTGGAACTTTCCACTCTCTGTTACCTGAACCCCATCCTGGAGCAATGAAAGGGCGGCAGTAGTGAGATGAATACTAAAGTTGTTTTTCTTTGGGGGCAGGGAGGCACCTTGAGGTGTTGGGGCACAGTGTCTCAGAGGCTGAACTTGTGCTGTCCCGGGCACTTGCCTGGGACCAACTAGCTGGGGGAAGCGCTTCATACACACATTCTCTGCCTGCTGCACAGTGGGGTGCAGATGGCTGTCACTGTGGGTGTGCACACAGTGACTCCGAGGGTCACAAGTTAGGGTGGAGGTCCCTGAGAGGAACCTCTGGGTGTCCTGAGTGAGGACACAGTCGGTTCAGCCAGACTCAGAATGCACAAGCCCCGTGCCATGTGTGGGTACAGGTGGGGTGCAGGAGACAGGAAGGGAGGTGGCTGGGCAGCAGGAGTGAGCTGGGAGGCATGTGCACCTGCCCTGGCCCCAGTCCTCTCACTCTGTGGGGACCCTGCACAGCCACCTACTCCTGCACACAGTACATGCTGCGTAGTACCGTGCTGAATAAAAGAGTAAAGAGGAGTGAAGTTTAAAAAGTCGATATGCTAGGTGTTATGCCACTATGTGGTTCATGCCTTTAATCTCAGCCCTCAGGAGGCTAAAGCAGGAGGACTGCTGTGAGTTTGAGGCCAGCCTGTGCCACACGGTGAGTTGGAGGCCAACCTGAACTATAGCCTGTTTCAAAAAAAGACGACGAACCAAAATAGACCAACATTATTGCTTATGAGACTGTGGATCTAAAGAGAAAGTTTTTCTTTGCTTTGAGCCAGACAATTTGTGTAACTCCCAGGATATCTGTAACACAAGTTCTAGGCTGGGGTGTGGCTTCGTGGTAAGCACTTTCCTACCCCCCACAAAGCCTGTCCTCAAAAATAAGCTGACCCAAGCTGGGGACGTATATGTTTTCCTCTCTGCTATGAAAAGTCTGCAGAAGAAACAGATGGCGGTAGCCACAGCCCGCTCCCAGGGTCCCCAGCTCTGCAGCAGGGCGGAGGCTGCGCTGGTGCCAGCTCTCACCTTGTTCCAGGTGATGGCCGGCTCAGGCTCACCCTGTGAGCTGCAGGGCAGCTGCACGTTCGTTCCCACCTCCACCGTCAGGTCACTGGGGATGCTGGTGAACACCGGAGTGACTGCAGTTGGGGAGAAAAGACAGCGCAACTTGTCAGGAATGCCGTCAGCTCTGCATCCCTGACTGGTGTCTGCAGCACAAGGACCTGGGCACCGGCACTAGCTGCTGCTCCCGCTTCCTACCCGGGTGGCAGCGGGACACAGTGAACCTAACTGGGTCCTCTGCTCAGAGACCTCACATGCCCACACCTGCACCCTCCACAGAGGGCACTGAGGACTCTAGGAGCTCAGGCAGCAGCTGATATTGGAAGGAAGGAAACTGAGGCAGAAGTGCATCTATAGGTAAGGGACTGGCTGCAGCAGGCCGGGGACCTTTCCAGGACCCATCTTTGTATGTCCCCTCGTGCTCTCGTCCTGAGGGCTGGGGCCTGATCATGCAGGAGCCCAAGGGGCAGAGCCCTAAGCCCAGAGCTGATCGGGTGGACTTGAGATAAGGAAGCAGTTTCCCGCCTGGACTGGGGCTAGGACTGCAGCCGGCTGCCGCTCTCAGCTCCCGCTGCTCCAGTGTCTCAGGCTGGTGACCCCTGTGCTGGGGCTATCATCTTTTCATCCTGACTCTGTCAGAAGGCAGGGGAGGCCACCGGGACTAAGTGGAGGGGCAGGACAGAGACAGCCCAGGAGGAAAGAAGAGAAGGGCCAGGGTGTGAGCAGCAGAAGGGGAACGCAGCCCGGCTGTGCTCTGGGGGGCTGGGGACAGCACTGGCCCGTGCTGCTAGTGGGCCACGTGACAAAGGGCAGAGAGAGCCTCTGAAAACTCTCGGGCAACGCCATGATTCACAGCCTTGTCAGTGTGGCTGCACAAGGCCCTGTTTCCTGACGGCTGATCCAAACCATTTCGCTGTCTGTCAGCACGACACTCACCTCGGGGCTGCACGGTCAGGTGGGCCACGACCTTCTGGGAGCCGATGATGTTGACGGCCTGGCACTCATACTGGCCCTGGTCATGCAGGGCCACCCCAGATATCCTGAGCGTGCCCGAGGACAGCACCAGGTGCCGCCGGTCCACTGAGAGCTGGCTCCCTGCAAGGGTGGGCATCACTTGTACAAGTCCTGTGCTCAGATCAAGTCCTGGCACAGGCAAGGGGCACTCAGCAGGCGGAGACTTCCGTCTGTGAACCAAGCTGTGCTGCAGCCCTGGCCCTGGGAAGCAGGTCCTACTCATCTCCTCTGAGAACCTCATGGGACCTGGACCCACTACAGGTGACAGGAAGCAGTCACAGAGGGGTGGCTGAGGGGCTGAGCCCACGCTTTGGCTAAGAAAATGGGAAGGAAGCCTGGAGACCAGGGCTTGCCTACGTGGGGTCTTTGCAATTCCTTTGTGGATAAACCTCTCTTTTATCACCTGGTGGCCTAAGAATGGAGATGTCTGGGAGCTGGGGTGGAGCCCCTAAGGGGCCAGAGAACACTAGGGTGCTCTGTCTCGAGTCAGTGTGGCTGGGTGTCTGTCCCAGAGCTCCAGGACCCTGGACACGAGTACCAGAGACCAGCATGCCAGCACTTACACCCCTCCAGCTTGGCTAGGACAGGACCATGAGTCAGAGTGCTCAGGCCTCCGCCTGCTGGACACAGGGCTATGAGAATGCTGGAGATTGGAGGGGAAAGGCCACTGTCTGTCTAATGCAGGGCACAAGTGACGCAGGAATGTCCGTCCCAGAAGCTGTGAAGTTTGCAGAGACGCTATTCAGCTGTATCTCAGCATCTCAAGTCCTGTCAGCCAACTTCGCCATGAGCCACGAGAGCCACAGAGGTCACCTCTGCCTCTCCTAGGGTCTGGGCTCTGCCCATCTGTGAAGGGCTGGGTTTGCCGGCTGGGAGGGAACCAGGCGGCATCTTCTTACCTCCCTTGGTCCAGGCAATGACCGGGTGGGGGTAGCCCTGGGCTTCACACTGGAAATCCACTGTCTGACCTTCAATGACCACTCTATCCTGAGGCGTCACCGTGAACTGCGGTAGAGCTTTAGGGGACAAAGATTTGCAATGGGATGGTTAGAGACAATGCTGAGGGGGGAAATATAGCAAAAAATAAAATGAAACAAATAGGCCAATGCTGTAAACATATGCATCTGTGGTCCAATCGACATGCTTAAGACAGGAAATGAAAAGGAGGCTGGAAGACAGCACAGGGCAAGTTCGTCCTTACAGCCACACTGAAGAGGCTCACAAAAGAGCTGAGTGTACGAAGCCTGCTATCCACCATGGACTGGTGCACAGAGAGCAGCCTGCTTCAGCCTACTTCAGTCAGAAAGAGGAACCTGCCACAAAAGACTCCTAGAATCCTGGCCCACTGGGAGGTGGAGGAGGACTGCAAGTCTGGGTTCACCTCAGGGGATCCAACAACTTGGCAAGATAGCATCTCAAAATTAAAGAAAAAGGGCTGAGGATATGGTTCAGTGTGTACATTTCACATGCAATCCTCAGGGCCCCCCATTTCATTACATAGCTTCAGTTAGATCTGAAAAGATGTTCTCTGGTGCACTGAGGCTAGTGATAGGAGTTATCATTGCTGCATGTAAGAATGAGCTTCAGGACAGAGTATCCAACAGGAGTCCAATTTCACAAGTGAGAGTCACAGAAGAGTAAAACCCCACACCGGGGCTGCACAGCCTGAGAGATGATTCGGAGAATTGTGAGTGAGGCAGGAAACGGCTGGAGCAGGCGTGGCCGGCAGACAGCTATCTGAGCTCCACACTGTGGACCCTTCCAGTTCCTCCTGACTGCCTGCTTCTCCACTCACAAACTCCCAAGTTCCTTCTTAAGGGAGTTAAACTCCTTGGAAACACACATCCTCGGTATCAAAACCACCTAGTCCTATACGCAAAGCGAACCCAGAGATGCACCCCAAAGTGGCTGCAGGGGAGGGAGGACCTCGCACTGTGTGTGAACTTTTGCAGAGTTTGCAGGTGGGACCTGGGGCTCGGAAAGCACAGCCTCGGTCAACTTACAAAAACCTGCCTGGCACAGGTTGTGCCTGGTTTTCGGTCTAGTCCCTAAAGTCTCCTGGGTTCAGGGCTGAGTGTCTGGTGTACTCTGTCCCAGATCCAGGAAAGAGACTTCCGGGCATAGGCCTGGGGTGGAGCGGGGCAGAAGTGGCTCTGGGCACGGGGTGCTGGCAGTCGGGGAGCAGAGTGGAGTCCAACACCTCGACGCAGACCCCGCCACTCACCCTGGACGATGATGAAGGCCGTGGCGTGGATGCTGTCCACACCATTTGACGCAAAGCACGTGTACTCCCCGCTGTCCTCTTGGGCGACGTTCTGTATGTAGAGGCCGCCTGAGGGGGTGATGTTCACCCGGGGGTCGGCGGGCAAGGGGGTCCGGTCCCCGCGGGTCCAGGTGATCTGTGGCGCCGGGTGACCCGTGGTGCTGCACTCCAAGGTGACGCTCTCGCCCACCAGCACCTCGGTGTTCTGTGGCTGGATGACAAATGCCAGCCGTGCTGTCATGAGCAAAAAGCTCCTGTTAGTCTCTTCCAGTGTCACAAGGGTTGGGCTGGGGATTTTCTACCTTTAGGCTACTCATTCATTCCTCCAATATGAGCAAAAAAACCCCCCAAAATTTGATAGCACGTTTTTCTTTCTTTTCAAGAAGTACTGTGCAGATGATAAAAATGGCCCATACACCCGAGTCAAGCAAAGCCAGGCTGCCGGGCATGCTAGCGCACATCAGCCACCCACCATTCTGGGAGGCTGAGGCGGGGAGATTGTAAAGTTCAAGATCAGCCTGAGCAACTCAGTGAGTTAGTGATACTGTGTCCTAAAAATAAAGTAAAAAAGCAAAGCAGGCACCTGGTGAGCAGTAACAGTGATGAGAAAGAGCTGGGTTTCTCCTTTAGACACACATTAAATTCTGTGCAGAACTCTTGTTTATCCCAAACACATGACATCAATCTTGTTAAACCTCACTATTAATTCCTACTGGCACAAAATACTGCACATATTGTGTATTTAGACCCTATAAAATACCAACTTCCTCCCAGAAAGAAAAATTAAAACTATACTGAAATACTTTTCAAATGAAGTAGGAAAAAGCCCTACACACTGTCTAACGTGTTTTATGGCTCTGTGTGGGAGGCCACAGAGCCCCCCACACTGACAGATGGACTATAAAGTGACTTGGCCCATCTGGAGAGAGGCACGTGGATGCCGGAGCTCAGCATGCACACACACTCTCTTACCCAGAATCCACTCTGCTGGGAAATTAACCCACAGATGTGTCTCGTGGGCAAAGAAAATGACTTAGGAACAAGACCTTTTTTAACCTTCCTTTGGGACAACTTCCCTTTATCCATGCGTCTGATCCCTGAAAAACTTTAAAGGCCATTACTTTTTCACAAAAGTATTTTTGAACAAGGTCAGGTTCTGACTTTATTTATCCAATTTCCTGACAGTAAACAGCTTGCAGCCAGCACCGACACACTACACAGCCCTTATGGCCTGAGGCTGGGCTGGCAGTGTGTACTGGTGACTGGACTATGGTTCATATAACTTGTCTAAAAAAAAAAAAATACTCCAAATTTCTGAATTTCAAACAACATCTGGCTCAAGAGTCTTTGAGTGAAGGCTCTCTGCGTGTGCTCCAGGAAGTCCGGACATATATGACCTTAATTCCGTGATTCTGGTCACAAATTGAATCAGACAAGAACCTCATCAAATTTCCCCATGAGATCAACACTGAACCGAATCACTTAATTTGATTCGGTTCTCATGCAATTTGTAATAATGGAGAGAATGAAGAATTAGCTATATGAAGCATGAAGAGAATGATTCATGAAATCAGAAGAAATCAGCATCGGCACACATCCTGGCAGTGGGGATGGGACTGGAGCTGTGAGGATGGGGGAGGGACAGACATGGCGGAGGTTCTTCTGGGGCTTTACTCAAGCATCTAACAATCAGTTATCAGACAAGCGTGACAGTTAATACCAGCGCTTTCACCACACTGGCACACAAGAGACTGTGACACTACTCAAAATAACTATACTGAAGCTTGTCTGCAGAGCCTGTGAATTTAATTTGCTTTAAGGAACCTTCAGGGACACCCAGCCTGAGACGACATCAGAACCAAGGTCCTGAGGGGGTCAGAGACAGACTGCAGCTGAGCACCCCACTGGACCTCGCTGGCAGGTGGAGGAAGCCTAGGGAGACAGTGGTCTCCATGGGAAGTTCCGGTCCCTGCTGGGGTTCAGTACCCATCTCTCCTAACATCACAAAGAAGGGTCTGATCACTAGCAAGAGCTGAGAGGGGAGAAGACAAGGAAAAAGAGGGCCGAGGAAGGAAGGAGAAGAGAAGGAAGAAGGAAGGAGGGAGGAGAGAGAGAAGGGGAAGATGAAAGGAGGGTGAAAGAGGAAGCAAAGCATGGGAGAACAAAACAATGTTTTATGAGTTAAAAAAATACACAAAATCTCACAAAACACATAAACAAAGACAGATGACAACTGTAGACAATGACAGATAGTAGCTCTGGACTTTAGTAATTTAAGAATACGTTTCAAGTTGTCTAGGATAACTACTAACAAACCTCCCAAAGTATAGTGGGAAACAAAAGATGAAAAATAACGCTTAGTTCTAATAATTTAATTTGATCACTGCAAACTTCTATTACAAATATTAAGAGCAGGTTAAGTGTATTTGCCCACTTGGGGCCCAGGGAGACTGACAAGCTGCTCAGCTCCTGCTGCTGCAGGACAGGGCCTTGAGGGGGCTGAGGGTGCCCAGGGACTAGAGGGCCACAGGCTCTGTGTGGTGCTTAACTCTGCTGCCCCAGTAAAAAAGCCGCCACAGAGAACATATTAAGAGAAAAGTGTGGTCATGTCCAATAAAACCTAATTCTCAGACACTCAAATCATTTCACATAATCGCCCTGTGTCATCACATAATCTTGAGTTTCAATCTCTGAAAAATGTTGAAACTCGTCTCACTGTCTCTTTTGCTTTATCCCAAGTACTCACAGCATTATCTTCCTGCACTCTGAGTCAGGGATTATTTTATTCCTTACAAATGCCACAGAAGCCGGAGCTGCGCCTGTGCAGACACACGAGCTGCCTCGTGCAGTAATGTGGAGCACTGAGCCTCTACGGGCTCCGCTCCGGTAGCACAAACCGCCTGATTTCCTCTAGGTGGGATCTGCCAGCTCTGAAAGCTCCTTCACCACTGTGTGTGATGGGTGCAGCACTGTGGCAAAGATCAGGCCGGTTTCTAAGGAGCTCAATGTCTAAATAAAGACACAAACAGGGAACCACAGCCTGAGACAGAAAGCACAAGGTGACACGAGCCCTCGAGCTGCTGTCACCCTGGACCAAGCAGAGACCACAGCCGCCGCACTGTTTGGGGGCGTGGTGGACACACCTGCTCTCCTGGCTCCTCTGCTGGCCAGAAACCAGAACAAAGGGGTCTGAGCAGAATTTGTGACTGTGGAGGAGATGGCCGGAGGTCACAGCCACGGTTGCCCTTGCCTGGGTCAATTTTCTCATTTTCTTTTTTTTTTTTGAGACAGGGTCTTGCTTTTGTGGTTCAGGCTGGCCCTGAGCTCAGCCTCCAACTCATATCACAGCAATCCTCCTGCCTCTGCCTCCCGAGTGCTGGGATTATAGGCGTGCACCAGCACACCAAGCACTGTACTGGTTGCTGCTGGGTGTGAGTCTCCACACCCAGTATTGTTATGTGGTTACCGGGGATTGAACCTGGGTCCTTGCGCTTACAAAATACGTGCCGGAACCACTGAGCTAAATCCCCGGCCCCTATTTTTCTCATTTTCAAAATTATGTGCCAACATTCACACAGTGTAACTTTAAATAAAAGACCAATACTGTTATCTTCTTTTAAGGAATCAAAGCCCTTAGCTAACAGAAGGTCACGACCAAGCAGAGTCAGCTGTATGTGGTGGAACAGGTGTCCCGACACTGGGCAGGGGAGCTGGGGCTCAGGCCAGATCGCCTGTGACCCTGCAGGCCAACTTTGGTACAGCAACTTTCAGCCTAGCCCTTCGACCTTCACGTTTCTTACAGCAGTCAGCTGGTGTGCGAGGAGAGGAGGAGGACCGTCGGGAGATCTGACAGACGCCCTCCACCTACCTGGAGACCCGAAGTACCTTAGGGTCACCTCCTGCGTCTTCACCTCCCCGGCCACGTTCTTGGCCATGCACTGGTAGATGCCCTGGTCGGTCTCCTGCGTGTTCTGGATCATCAGGGTGCCGTCATCCAGCAAGTTTAAGCGAGAATCTGCCTGCATGCTCAGCTCATTACTAGAAAGAGAGATGGGAGTGCTGAGGGTTGAAGGCACAGGAAATGCACGGTCTGCCCTCGGCGGAGGGCTGAGGCAGCTCTCAGGGGACACAGGAGGGCTGACCTGGCTCCTGGAAACCTTACTCCTGAGCGGGAGGATTTCCGGGTAAATGTCTGTCCTCCTGGACCTCTATCCAATTCACACATATAACCTGTTCAACTAAATGCTTACAGTGGTCCCAACTCCAGAGGGGAGAAGGTAAACATGGCAGAGAAAAAACAAAGGAAACATTCTCCTTTGCTTCTGGCCCATTAAACCAAAAGAAAAAGGTAGCAATGCATTTTTACATTATTAAAAACGAAAGATACTTCTGTATCCACCTATATTTATAAAGATAATGCAGCCGGCATTGATGGTTGTGTTTCTAGTTCCAGCTGCTCAGGATGCTGAGGCAGGAGAATCACTTGAGCCCGAGAACTCCAGAGCAGCCTGGACCACACAGCAATTACCCTGACCCAAAACACTGAGTGGAAACAGAACCAGCCATGTGCTGCAGCTGGGTTCCTTCCAGGATGCACATGTGATGAGGGTGCTGCTTCCTTCCAGACACCCTCGAGGTGTGATGTGCACATCCCTGCCCTCTGCATTTCAGGGACTCTGTTCTTTTGGTGGGGGCTCCTCCCACACCACAAATGTGGCGGTGTGGGCCTTTGTCATCCCACACCCACGATTTGGCTTTTGCTCCTTTGGTTGGGAAGCAGAGAGGTTACAGGTGAGGTCCGATCATGAGAATAAAAAACCAGGTCCCAACAGAGACACCTGGGAAAGCCAGCCAGTCAGGAAGCCGCAGGGGCAAGAGCAAGGGACAATAAAGCCATGTGAAAAGCTCTGGCCTATTCCCTCCAGTCCAGGTCGGGCATCACCTTTCATTGCAGGTACTCCCGTGCCTCAGTTTCCCGAGGAGCAGGCAGGGAAAATCTGACCTCATGTGATGCAGCATGGTCCCAACTCGCTCCCCACGATGCTCACAGAACTGCCTGCAGGTCCCCAGAGGGACACAGGGCGGACGGCAGGGAGCACCACAGGTCAGGTTCAGTACGTCAGCCCTGGATTTGCCACACTTGGTCCTGGGACTTTAAATTTTGATATCCTTTTGTTCATTTATAAAAGGTAGATGTGAAGGTTTTGAACCAGTTCATAATTCTGTCCTGCTGAGGTGCAGCCTCGCTAGCAGTTCAGAACTCCCCCAGTGCTCCCCTCTGTATTTCTTTTTTTTTTTAAGTTTTTTGAGACAGGGTCTCGCTTTGTGGTTCAGGCTGGCCCTGAGCTCAGCCTCAAACTCACATCACAATCCTCCTGCCTCTGTCTCCCGAGTTCTGGGATTACAGGCGTGAGCCACCACGCCTGGCACTGTGGTATGTGGTACTGGTTGCTGCTGGGTGTGGGTCTCCACACCCAGTATTGTTATGTGGTTACCGGGGAATGGAACCTGGGTCCTTGACGCTTGCAAGACAGGCGCCGGAACCACTGAACTAACTCCCCGGCCCTCCCCTCTGTATTTCAAATCTCAGTGACCTCAGAGCTGCAAAGACACTTCTGAGACTTCATCAGCTTACCGTCCATCTTCCAGGCACAGCCTCGTCCAAGGTCAGGGTGACCTTGCACCCTGACACTAGTTCTGAAGTGTCCCTGGAAGGATGCACCTTTGGCCTGAGTGCCCCAAATGCTCTCAAATGCCACCGGCCATTCATGTCCATCTCCTGTGTGGCACTTGCTGCATGCCTGCTCTCAGAGCTGGCCCTTGCGGGAGGGCAAGGCAACGGGGTCAGTGTCTCAATGACTGACCAGTCTGGGGGCTCCTTGTAGGTTTCTGTGGGGTTCATTTCCCACAGGCAAGGACCTGTCCCCAGGTCCCACACTGAGACCCAACCACAGGGGACCCCATTTCCGCCTAGGACTCGGTCTCCAACCCCGTGATCACACGATGCTCACATCGGAAGGGCAGGGCCCCATCTCCTTGGCACCTTGTCACCTGGCCCAGGTCCAGAGCCAGCTTATACTATAATCCCATCAGAGGAGGGGAGCAGTAGAAATGAAGAACAGGCACCCCTCGTTCCTACCCAGGGCTGAGCTCCATGAAGGACCAGGGCCAGAAGGGCCCAGGCCCGCTGACTACAGGGCCCTGGTGGCAGGAGTGTCCCCTGCCCAGCTGTCATGAAGAATTGAGGAGCCTAGGCCCACCACCTGGGGGAGGGTGCTGCGACACTGCGGAGCACAAATGCTGGGCTGGGTCTCCAGGAACCTCAGCAACCTCTACCTGCTGTGCCAGGCTGTGCCCACTGTGCCATGCCACGTACTTGTTCCGCAGCCAGATGATCTCAGGCTTGGGGTTGCCTTCAGCCCTACAGGTGAAGTACACCGTGTTCCCCGAGGTGACGTCTGCGTCCTGCGGCTCGGACGTGATCCGGGGCCTTTCTGTGCCCAGTAAGGAAAGGAAACCTCGTTAGTCCAAACCGTGAAGGGAGCAGACGGGAGAATCAAGACAAAACCAGAACGTCCGTCTCAGCCACAAACGCCCCCAGAGACTTCCTGGGCGCAGACCTTCATGCCTTCTCCACCTTGGGGACACCGCCATGAGAATGGCCCGGACCAGACGTAACTGACGCCTTGGTCCCTCCACAACCTCAGGACCCTGTTGGCACTGAGCAGGTGCCATGGCCACTCTCTAGTGACTGAGGGTGGCGAACGGCGGTCTTCCTCAAGGGCTGAGTCCCTCCAAGGGCACCGCCTTGGCGCTGAGCAGGGTGCTGGCCCAGGCTCAGGGCTCACATATCCTTCCTGTCACACGCCCCACCCCAGTCACCCTGCTGTGGGCGGCTCCCAGGGACCAGTCTCTGGGCAAGGTCAGTGTGAAGACTCACGGGGCTGCCTCACGTATGCCATGGGCACCAAAAAGGAAGCACAAACATGAACATGTGTGTGGATATATGTGTGTTGGGGAGCTGGTATCTGACAGGTGTGAGGTGCAGTCACCACTGCTTGGCGGCCACGGGATGGTTCCCAGCAGGGGCACCCTGCACCTTCAGGACCACAGCCTGCCAGGCACCTCAGAATCAGAAGTCCACCCAGCACAAAGGACGCAGAAAGTGGAACCCCAGCCCAGTGGTTAGGATTAAGGTTGGGACCCAAGACACAGTCACCAGACACCAAGGTAAGGAAGGCCCACATGAGGGCTGGCTTGCAGTGAACGGCATGCGAGTCCAAAGCGTGTTAGTCTGCTTAGTCCATGTTAGCCACTTCTCCACTCAAGGACACTGAAAACCGGGTTAGACTCAGGTTACAAAGAAAACATATGGTGACAAATGTATTCCTGCGATCACTGCGCCACTCAGGAAGTGTTTTGATTTTTCACTTTCATTCACACATTGTTTTTCAGTTAAAAATATAACTGATGCTTGGGGCAAAGAACTGAAAAACTGGTATTTCTCTTTTACTACAGGCTGCCTTTTAACTCATGGTGATTCTCCTAACCTGGCCTTCCAAGTGCTAGAATTACAGATGTGTACCACCATGTCCAGCTTAGAAAAATTAACTTCTGTGCCAAAAAAAGGAAAAAAATCAAAAGAGAAGTGGCAGCTAAATAATAATTTGGACTTGTGCCTTTATAAAGAAGACTGTGCCCTTCAGTCTGAACTGCTTTTTGCTCTTTCTCTTTGCCAAGTTTTATGTGCCAGGCCCTAGCTAGCTTCTCACATTCATTTTGGGGGACACCCTGTCTGGGCCACCCCAGAATTACCCTCAGGTAGGCTCAGGCAGGCACTGCAGCCTGCTCATGGTGGGCCTGGAAGAAGAAGCAAGGGCAGGGGCCTCGGCTCACTCCTACAGGGCAACCGGAAACAAAACTCACACTGACAGCAGCTCAGTCTGTAGTAGCTGAATCTTGGAAACAGCCCAAATGCCCATAACTGGAGAGTGGATAAAGAACATGTGTGTTTTTACAAAATGGAGTATTACTCAGCCATTAAGAACGACAGATTATAGACACACAGCTAAATGGATGCACACTGAGGCCATACTTGTAAGTGAAATAAAACACACATATAAATATGATAACATTTCTCTAGTGTGAGAAACTGAAAGTATAAATGAAGTCTAAAATGTATAATAGGTACTGGGAAATAGGAAGAAAATCTTCAAAAGGAAAGGGGACCTGGGGGGATCAGGGGGAAGCAAAAAAAAATTGAAGGTAAAAAGAAAAACACGGAAATTAAGCTTTACGTACATGAGAAGATCGAGGGGCTGGAGGGAAGGCAGGGTAATGGGAAAAAATAGGAATCAATATACGTCACGTAAAGATACAAATTCTCGATTATGAATGTGATCATAATGTATTCCTCAGATGCACTAATAAACTCAATTAAAAAAAAAACAAGGCTGGCACCAGACAGTCAAACGGTTTCTCAGGTACCACAGCCAGCTCCACAAGCGGGGCCCGTCCTTGTCCAGGTGCCACAAAGACTGACTTTCGCAGACTTGGCCCATGACAGCCAAAGACGCACACCGGGCTCTCCGTATCACTAGCCGGGGACAAGCCTGGCTTCTCACCGCAGTTCAACTCCTCTGGGGTGATGGTGGCCACGGAGCGGCCCTGGATGCGCCTGGGGTACTCGCAGGTAGCCGCCGCCTGTGCGTTCCCCGACTGGGCGTACGTCTTCAGCAGATCCGCCAGCCACAGGATCTCACAGTCGCAGTGCAGCGCGTTTGAGTCCAGCCGCCTGTGCAGGGTGCAGCCAGTGAGATCCAGGAGTCAGGGGGCCCAAGGAGCTCAGCAGGCCTGGTGTCCTGGACCTCCATTCTGGGCCCCCAAGCACCGGGCCTCTGGTGGTATTGGGTTCCCAGCACAGAGTCTGAAACCATGTCAGCCTCTGAGTCAAAACAGAGGTGAGTGTGGTGTAGGCTGGCTGGAGGGCTCCTCTAAGTCATTCAGCGGTACAACCCAAAGCCTTGCCTCATCACCTTGGGGCACAGTGGGGTCCCCCCTCATCCTAGTCCCCACACGTCCTGGAGGGAGAACAAGACAGCAGGCGCGTCTCCCTGTGGGATAGGGTCCAGGGTTCCTGAAGCTTCTGGGGTTCCCTGCAGCCTGGCACCCGACTTAGCAGAGATAAGAGGTTCCTGCACCCTGCAAAAGGATGCAGGTTCCGCATAGAGTCAGAAGGGGTGGGCGTCCAGACAGGACACCTGAGCCACCGCCTATGCACACTGGAGAGGGACTCACACCCAGGCAGCCCCTGACAGCCCAGCAGGAACACACCTGGGTTCGGGTTGGAGCTTTCTGGTCCACCCAGTGCCCAGTGCTCACACACCCATCTGCGTTTCTCCAGGGTGTGAGCTCAGTGGCACCAGCACACAAAGCCGCCCAGGCTGCACATCAGCCTCTTCTGGCAAACAGGCAGCAGGCAGGAAATAGATCCCGGGGAAGGAGGAGCACACCAGAGCATGGGACAGCCACTTGCTGGGGTGTTAGCAGGTGACCCACTCACCATGGTGACCCTGAAGGTCAGTGCAGGGCAACAGTGGGTAGGATGGGTGGTCAGCAAAGCAGCCTGTGCGCCTGCAGAGGGACACAATTACTGTACCCAGAAAAGGGGATTTCAATGAGGGCCTCCAGGCTTGGAGACAACTCCAGTGGACACAACCAGGCAGTGTGGCAGCCGTCACTGATCCCAAAGTAGGGTCTCGTTTGAGCAATGTAGAGTGAGCAAACAGTGTGGAGGACAGTGTCAGGGTTGGTGCAGCTGGTGACTTTTTTGGGGGGGATTATTTGTTTTTTATTATCAAATCTTTTTTAAAATTTAAATCTCTATTGGTACATTTTTTAAGTTTTAAAGAAGAAACTATAGAAAGGTTTGTGTCTTATTCTACTTTATCTCACTGAAGACAGAAGACAGACACACAGAAGCTGCTCAGAAGTGGGACGGCTTCTCTGGCTTGTGTGCCTGGGTCTAGGAGGTCGTCATAGATGCTGGATGGTGCTATGTCTAACTGACAAATGTGCCTCCAACACCTTAAGGGAGACAAATAACCTCCCCACCAGCGAATGCCTCAACTCTACTTGCCCTTGTTCATGAGAACAGACATGGCTAGGCACAGCCTCTTTCCTAACATTCTCCTATGAACCAGTGCCCCTGAGACCCAGGGGTGTGTGTGACAAGACTCCCAGCCAGCTCCAAAGCAGGGATCATACTCACAGCCTCTTCATCGATTCCAAGTGATTAAATGTTCCCGGAACTAAATGTGTAATCCGGTTGTTATGTAAAAATCTGTTGGGAAAGATAATACAAACCTATTTAAAAAAGATACTCCTTAGATAAAGCTCTCAAATACATCAGCTTTTTTTTTTTTTTTTTTTTGTGGTAATGGGGATAGAACTCATGATCGCAGCACCACTGAGCTAAATCTCTGACTTAATACATCAGCTTTTAAAAATATTTCGCTAAGTACATTGATGGCATGCAAACAAATTTGGAAACTGGACTCTTCTAGTCTAGAAAAATAAATGTATTTATAATTTTGTTGCCATGTCCACATAAAGAGGAATCTGCAAGTCTGTCTTTTGACTTGGTAAGCCAAGAAGGCAGGTTTTACACCCAAACTCCTTGCAGGCCTCTGGTCTATGCTATCCTGACTCTAACAAAGACTCTACTGGTCCACGTGTGGACCAGGCCCAGGACCAAAATATACAAAACTGAAGAACAAAGCACAACTCACAGTCTTTCAAGCTTTGGCAAGTGCTGAAATGATTCTGGGTCCAGAGTTTCTATTTGATTAAAGTGCAGGTACCTAGAGGAGTTTAAAAAAAAGAAATATAATTTAAACAATTTAATGACCTTCTCAGGCGCAGCTTTTGTGCTTAAAAAGCTTGTTCCAGGTCACTTGTACTCATATGTTGATATGTAACAGTACAGAGTCAACACTGGAGATCAACAAACAGGGAAGCTAAAGATGCCCGAAAGCGGGCACACGGACCACAGTGAACTCATGGGAAACTTGGGTCTGAACACGGCCCAGGTCTCCCTGAGGTTGTGATGGTAGCCCAGCCCAGGCACATTCACTATAAAATACAAGGACATTGAACAAAAACAAAGCCGAAGACGCAGCTTCAAAACAACACGTGGTTCTGGACCTGCCTCCTTATTTTCGTCTTCTAGCTGCCGTGTGGACCTGGCCGTGGACATTGCCACATGCTGTGTGCCTATCAGACACACGGACAGTGCAGGAGAGTTGGAGAAAAGGCCACTGAAACACACGGGATAATGTCCCCTCTGAATACAACACCCACAGTCTGAGCATTTTTCTTTGACCATGTCCCCTTACATCCTGTGGCTCGGGGATTTCTGGTTGAGCTCATTCCTTCCAATTTCTCCGAATACATTTTGCAAACTGGTGGATTGTCTTCTGCAGTGAAACACTGCATTCCCCTCTCCTCCTCGTTGGCAGTCTCAGCAGGGACTTGGCCACCCCAGAGAGGGACCCGGCCTCCTCCAGGAGACCAAAGCAGCAACAGAACCAGCACATGGTGTTGGAGCCTCCACATGCCCAACATAAGCACTGCCCCAGCCTCACGACGGTATGGCCACCACCAACACGGAAATCAGTCTGTCTCTCAATGTCGCCAAACTTCGGCTCCACCTCCTGGCAAACCAGCTCTGGGCTCCTGGGGGACCAGTCTGTCTGTTCCCCGCCCTCCAAAGTGGCAGGGGCACTGGACCAGGGGGGAGAACATGGGTGCCCTCTGATTAAAGATCCTAAAGGTGACATGAACAGACATCCTTAGTCCCCACTGTGCTGGGCGGTACAGAACGTTGCACTCGGGCACGGGTGAGCAGGGGGACACAGCAGCCCAGGCAGGTGGAAGATGGACCCGGGCTGGGAGTGATGGAGGAAGGAAATAATGGGCACACAAGCCCCAGGAGAGTGGTTTGGCCTGAAATCCTTTCCATCCCAGTGGGGGTCTTCTGGGAAGGCAGATGGTGGGACTCTGAGATCACAGGCCACAGGGAGTTAGAAAGGCAGGGCTATGGTGGCTCTGGGTACCACTCACAACCACAGACAGCAGAGAGCGCCAAGGACAGGCAGACACTCCCAAAGAACCCAGGGTTGTTGCTGAACTCAGCCCTGCGCTCAGACTCTGGTCTGGCAAGCTCCCCTCTCCCCGGAATCCAATCCAGGGCCTCTGCTCTGATCTACATCCCCAGCTCTTTGTATTTCATGAGACAGAGTCTTGCTCAGCTGTCCAGGTTGGGCTGGAACTGATGACCCTCCTGCCTCAGCTTCTCAGAAGGCCAGGACCCCAGGCACCACAACCAATTGGCTCCGGGGCCTCGAGCTTCTGAGGCTCTCTGGTGGGGCTGGCATTTTCTCAACATTAGGGCTGAAGAGGGGCTCTAAGTTCCCCCAGATCAGCAGGAGCTGCCCCTGGCTAGAAGGGCACCCGAGCCCTCGTGGGGTTCATCTCCTCTGATAGCACCAGCTGAGGCCCTGCCATTGTGCCTGGACACTCACACCCCAGACGGGGATCCCATGGCCCTGCAAGTCTCCACAGGCAGCACCTCTTGGGGACATGGCCCTGTTGCAGAGCCCAGGCGGGTCCCTGAAAATGCCTGCCCTCCTCACCCACCTCCTCCCCTCACACCGCACCCACACAAAGCCCACAACACTGGGAGTCCGAACTGTACAGGGTCACAGGACTGTAAGCCAGTGTCTGCAAGATCCTGCAGCTCCGCAGTACAGTGCCTGCCTAGCATGCACAAGCCTGCCGATTCAAGTCCCGAAGTCACCGGAGAAGATCTGGCTGCCCCAGAACTAGCTTGTCACTGATGGAGGCCAGCATAGCTCCCAGATCTGAGCTCCATGGCTCTATGCCCTCCAGGCACAGAAGACATGGCTTCTTTCTATCAGGGTGTCAAGCCAGCACATGCAGGACAAGCAGGAGGGCAGGAAACGCAGCTGGGCAAGGGCTGCGGCTGAGTCTATCGGGTAGACATGGAGTCTGAAGATGCTCAGGAAGGGCCTGGCAAGCAAGGCAAAAAATCCTGCATTTCACCAGAACTTTCTATGGCAAAATCACACTTTGGCTGCACAGGAAAGCACACCTGGGGGCGCGGCTGGAGAGCGGGGTGCGCTTGATCCCACTGGTCCCACTAACTCGGAGCACACGGGGGACAGGGCTGGTTTCCGCCCACAGAATGACATCACCACAGAAGACACTGAACCTTACGAGTGAGTCAGGAAGGGGATATGGCACATGAGGGACACGAGGCCCCAGACACCACTGCCACTGAGGCTGTACTTGGGCTTTCTGGTTTGCGAGTCTGCCCCACGAAAATGGGAGCGCTGCAAGTGCTCTGGTTCGTCAGTACTGGGGATTGAACCAAGCGTTTCTGCACTAAGCTCCAACCTCTGCCCTTTCTTATTGTGAGACAGGATCTCACCAAGTCACTGAGTGGCCTAGGTGGCGCTGGAGCTGAGATACTTCTTCCCAGAGTGCTGAAATTCTCGGTGTGTACCATCACATCTGGCCAGCACTACCGTTTTTAGCATGAGACAGGGAATCAATCAACAACTGATCGTGGAAAGGTGAACGCACAGCTTAGGGTCCGGTGCATAGAAAATGCCCAGTGAATGCTATGGGGGGATGAGAGTAGACTCATGGGAGGTGCGGACACGCAGCATGGGGCACCACACTGCATCTTTCTCCTACAGGTGGCAAAGGCAGAACATCTGAGAAAGTGGGCACAGAAGTGGAGGGACACTTACAGTTGCTCTAGAGAGGCAAGTCCCTTAAACGCTTGCCTGTCAATTGACTGGATCTCATTCTTGTACAAGTAGCTGAAACAAGAAACACGGAAGAGGGTTAGCACACACACGAGGAGGGACCGGGTGGGCATGTGGGGACAGGGTTTAATTCACTGCTGCAAATGTGACACTGCAGCATGGGCTACCCTGGAGCCCCTCGTACCCCCGGTGGGGTGAGCGGGAGGTGGCGGCGACAGCGGTTGTGTGGTCAGGGATCGTGGGCTCAACACAGCACCACTCCCTCACATGTGTGTATGAGGCACTGGTTTATGGTTACATTGATACAATCCTAAAAATCAAGGCAAAGAGCAGGGAGTTGGGGGTGTCCCGAGTACCACCCAGAACCCTGCTCATGAATTGTGACATGAAAACATAAAGTGAAAGTGAACTTTATAGTTTTTTAATGGTATATGTCCATTCATGGATGGATTTAAAAATGTATTTATACATAGTGGAGTACTACTCTGCCCTCAAATACAGGAAATTCTGATTTCAGTGTATGTGCTGCTGAAGTAAGCATGGACATTCTTGTTTTGGAATGCCTGAAAGTTTCCCTGGTACATGGTAAACACGCTTGTCCTTCCGTGTCTGTGTATGGCTGGGCCAGGGCACGGGGGCCCTTTCCGAGGCAGCCTGTGCGCCTGTCCAAGCGGTGAATGGCCAAGGCACCAGCTCCCCGCACAGCTCCAGAAAGCACCACAGCTACCTTGGCAGTCAGCTGCACAGTTCCCTCCTGATGTACTGTCTCCAGAAAGGCCGAGGCTTTTACTGTGTGGTCATTAACGCCTTTGCAGGACCCAGTTTAGCAGCCGCTCCGCTCTCTGGATTCACTGCGCTCATCCCAGTGGCTCCTGCTGCACAGACTTGCTGAGCTGGGATCACACACCCGCAGGCTGTAACACACCAGCCTGGACTCTCTGGGATCCGCAGGGCGGCTCCTGCCACATAGCCAGCAGGACGTTCATTCTCCATGCTGCAGAGCCCCCTGCTGCCCGCGTGACCACACGTCAGAGGTCAGCCTTCCCGTGCCTGAATCTCCTATGCTGTGACCTGGGATGGTGACTGCGGCTCAGTGAGCCTCTGCTGCTCCCAATGTGGAAGGTCCCGTCAGGAGGCCCAGGGCTCTGCGAATGCTACTTAAGACAAGAAGTCAGTGACAGCCTCTCGCTGCGTGAGCTGGTGGAAATCGGAGGGACAGATCCCAAGGGATGCATGGACCAGTGGCCTCACAGGAACACGCGTGCATGTCTGCTCACAGAGATTCGGCTGAGACTGGTTTTCCTCACACTCTATGATGACTTCAAATAGGAACTTGTGAATTTCTACCTGATCACAGAGCTGACCCTTTGACTTCTGATGCTCGAGAATCAATTTCATCATCAGGAAACCTGAATCGAGGAGAAGGCTCATGTCCTGTCAGAAGTGAGTGGGGTCCCAGGGAAGCAGGACCTCTCAGCTTTTTTTTTTTTTTTTTTAGGTTTTTGGAGACAGGATCTCGCTTTGTGGTTCAGGCTGGCCCTCAGCTCAGCCTCCAACTCACATCACAATCCTCCTGTCTCTGCCTCCCGAGTGCTGGGATTACAGGCGTGAGCCACCACGACCGGCACTGTGGTATGTGGTACTGGGTGCTGCTGGGTGTGGGTCTCCATACCCAGTATTGTTATGTGGTTACCGGGGAATTGAACCCGGGTCCTTGCGCTTGCGAGACAGACGCCGGAACCACTGAGCTAACTCCCCGGCCCCCCCTCTCAGCTTCTTAAAATAAGACTTCACCCTGGGCCACACACACAAGGCTGAGATGGCCAAAAGACTTCAGAAGGAGTGTGTGTGTGTGTGTGTGTGTGTGTGTGTGTGTGTATGTGTGTGATTCTGGGGACTGAGCACAGGGCCTTGCACATACTAGGCAGCAAGTGCTCCACTATGCTGCACATCCACAGCCCCAGCAGAGTTCTGAACACTGGAAACCCTATTACATGGATTCCCAAATGTGCCATCCTGGGACGGAGAGATGGGGCCAAAGCAGGGACTGTCAGAGAGCAAGTGGCTAACAGTGAGGTCGGCAGATATTATTTAAATAAGACTGAGAGCTGGGTGTGTTGGTACACACCTGTGTCCCCAGTGCTTAGGAGGCCAAGGCAGGAAGACCACCAGGAGGAGCTTAAGGCAAGCCTGGACTACAAAATGAGTTTAGAATCAGCCTAAACTACATAGGGGGACCCTGTCCCAAAAAACAAAACAAAAAATGGTGTCTCAAACTTCCCAGCATAACTGCATTTGCAGAGTGCACAAGCTGCTCTTGATTTAAAACCAAGAGCAGCAATAAAGTCACGTACGCGCGCACGCTCGCATGCATGCACGCGCGCACAGGTACGCTGTACATGCTGGCTACTATCTAACTGCATCTACTATCCAGGAAACCAAAGCTTCCTTCTGGAATTTACACAGCACTTAAAATAACAATTAACATCACACAGGATAAACAGAAGCGGGCCTTACATTTTCAAAACCAGTAACAAGGCGTAGCAACATTCTCTACAATAAAGACTAGCATTCTGTGCCAAAAGATGACAGTAAGAAAATTTATACATTCCACTTTTATTGAGGAAAATATATTTTCATAAAGTAAAAGGCATCAAAACATCTAAACATCTAAAATCAGAATGGATTTTAACATATATATTACCACTAAAAAACAGCTGAGTTTTAAAAACCTGCTTGAGATATTTAGGTTCAGTTAACATACATTTCTAATCGGTTTATACCACCAGAACTGGCTCTCTGGAAAGTTATCTTTGATCTGTAAAGAACAACAATTTGCTAAATCTGAGGGACACACACCGCTAGCCCGTCTAAACCCAGGACGTAATCTGTGTAATAATCCGAACGTTTTATCAGATCTTTCCCATTTAGAATAAATACAAGGGAAGGGTACTAAGCCAGTCCTTTAGAAGGGATGTCTTTTCTTTTCAAGCCAGGGTCTCACTGGGTAGCTCAGCTGGCCTTGAACCCTTGGCAATCTTCCTGCTTCAACCTCCTGAGTGCTGGGATTACAGAGGTGGGGTAAGACACCTAGTCTTTTTCTAAACTACTAATCTAACTTCATCAAGCAGATGTTCTGAATGATAACAAATTAATTTAAATCTTTTTTTTTATATATAAATAAAGTTTAGGTAAAAAGATAAAACTGGGGGCAATGAGAAATTCACAGGAAGTGATGACATTCCAAGGAAATTAACAACGTGCACTGTATGCTTCCTATAGCACGTGAAGGTCGAGGTCTGCAGCGTGCAGACAGGCTGGCTGCGCATTACTGATCACACTGTCACTTCCTGTCCTCAATGCGTTACCGTCACTGGGCGCTGTGCATGGTGACTACACCCCGTGCCCCTTCTCCAAGGCATGGTGACTCAACACGGTCACAGGATGTGGCGCTTTATCCCGATGACAGTCAATTCCACTCACCTTCTGAGAATAAAGGTCCTGGAATGGAGTGCGCACAGAAATCCACACACAGCACACGCGGAGGCCACACCAACTGGCACACGGCGCAGCCACACCAACCGGCACATGGCGCGGCCACACCAACCATCCCCCGTACAGAGAGAGACAGAGAGACTGATGTCAACTTACAGATACTTTAGGTTCTCCAAGTCCTCGAACGCTCCGCTGGGTACGCGCTTGATCTGATTGTTGTTGAGAAGCCTAAGAAAGAAGTGCATGGGACGTGAACATGACGGTGCTACGGACAAACTTTCTGCACTGTGGAGATTACAAAACGACTGAGCCACACAGCCTGAACGGGCCTCCCTGAAGCACCAACATCACCCGGGGGATCACAGCGTTACCCTCACGGTCACTAGTTTGCCCCAGTGACACATCTCCAGCTACCCACATGTTCCACTTTTGTATATGCTGGGGAATCGATTCACTTGCACAAATAAGTGTGTATCTTCTCCCTGATCCCTGGTTCCCACTGCAGCTAGGGCTGGGCTGCTCTGCAGGAACTCGGGAAACAGAGCGGGGTCTAGCCAGTGGCCACAGTGAAGGGTGTCCCTTGAAGCACACACCGTTGGTTCTCTGGATGCGGAGCTGGTGTCCAGAGCCACTGCACGTCCTGCCCTTGGTCCTGCCGCATGTCCTGCACGGGTACTTGGTGGGCTCCTGGTCTGCCTCCCTGCACTCAGGCCAAGTACTGAGTCCTGGGGCTGAGGCCAAGCTGCTTCTCCCGATGCTCTGTTTTTTCACAGAGGTACAGGCCCAGGTCTGTGGTGGACCTGGCTCGGCTGAAGATCTGCCGGCTCTACACTGAGTACAGGAAAAGCACTGTACTGCTACCACTGGCAGTGCATGGAGAGCAGCGTTGGCCCAGCAAGCAAATAAGGAAGTCGGGAGCAGTCACCAGCCCGGGGCCAAAATGCGGGCTATCTTGTTATGGCACCTCACTGCCCAGTCAGATGGGTAGGCTGCAAAGTCCTGCCACTCCGTGTACACACGGTCACCTCAGTCCCTGGCCACGCTCACTCAGTGGTGGGTCAGTGTGACCACAGCGCTCTGATCTCCTGAAGGGAAATGGCACCAGGGCTTCCATTTATCTTTCCCCCTTGGGTTCCCCATCCAAAGTGTCAACTTACAGCGTGTTCAAGTTTCTCAGCCGCCTGAATGTCCCCGGCTGGATCTCTCTAATTCTGTTAAAGCGAAGGTCCCTGTAAAGAAATAAGAAGAGTGTTTGTATGGAGAGAAAGCCACAATTGATTTTAAAATCGGGAGAAAGTGTTTAAAAAGTTACTCAGGACACTCCCTGGATGATCTCTGGTCCCTGTATGAATATTTATCAGAAAGCTGAAGAGAACTGTTTAAATGGTGAGTGTGAGGTGATAAAATTTTATTCCCACACATCCCACCAAACCTGCTGGAAAATGCCACTGGGAAATCTCAGGATAATGCACACAGGTCAAAGGTCCGTTGATGTTCAAGAAGGAAGCCACACTTTCTCTGAAACATGTGATACTTGTGCACACGAGCTGCTCCTCAGCTACCTCCTATAGTGTGAGTCTGTCACCACAGCTGGACAAAATGGCTGTCCCATAATCACAAAGGAAAACCTGAATGTCCGTAACTACCTCTAGGAAGACCTGAAGTCCCCTACGTTAGCGGACCTGACGTCCCATAATCACAGATGGGCAGACCAGATGTCTGTAGCCACACATGAGCACACCGATGTCCATAACCACAAATGAGCACACCGGATGTCCATAACCACACATGAGCACACCGGATGTTCTGTAACAATGAGTCAGTTCAGCAGGCGAGTCAGGAAAATGATCCCATGTTTCCAAACAGGCATTTCCAGGAATGGGATTCCAGAGACCAGAGTCTCTGATAAGGGGTTTGGGGGGAGATGCGACAAAATTGTGTCCAGCTGGCCTCACCAGAGAAAGGCTTTGAGTTCAGGGTAGCTGGTGCTACGCAGAGGGACAAAGGGATAAGTCCAGGGACAGGACAGAGTCACTGTCAAAGTCCTAAAGGGAACCCTGGAGAGAAGACGTCAGGCCGTCTCCAGCTTGAATGAGAAACTAAATTTAATACGTGTGAAAGTTACTGGGAAAATAAACATGACTTTGTCTTTATCAGGCCTTCACAGAAAAATTTAAATTCCTTACTCAGAGAGCAACAGAAATGATAAAGGGTCGTACTGTGTCTCCCCTAAACTCAAGCCCTGCACCCCGCCCCCCTGGTCCCTCAGGATTCAGCTTTATCTGCAGAGATGACCAAGTTCAAAGGGTCAGTGGTGTCCTTACAGAGGAAGGAGGCAGAGATGGAGACGCAGGGCCAGAGACCAGGGCTGGGGACTCGCCTCCAGCTTGCATCCTGGAGCAGCACATGGTGGGAACCAGGGACAGAAGTTTCTCACAGGATGGTCACTGAACCCTGTAAACGCTCATGGTCTTCTGAAAAATCAAATTTTCTTCAGTGAATTTAATAAACGCCAGTGCTTGACATAACTGGCTCTAGTCATGGTTCAATAAGACACTTCTCAGAAAGTATTGGTTTGAGCCACTAAAATGAACTCCAAATGGGACGGGGTGGTGGCGGTCCTGACTTTCTGCATGCCAGCAACCCCAGCCTTCTTCCGTGGCACTATGTCGCCTGCCCTACCTTCCTTCTTCCCTGGTTTGCACTGGCCCCAGGATTGCCCACCCTCTGCTTGGACATGAATGCTCTGACTAAATAGGGTTTTAATTCAAATTCACATTCAGGGGACCATGTTGAAAATCATAGTCCTGAAAGTTGACAGCAGTGAAGGAAAGTACGCGGGGCTGAAATGATGCCGGGCAGGTGGAAGGAGAGCTTTCGGGATAGCCCTGAGATTCAGGCCGGGAGAAATTACTTTACTTGGCAAACCTGAGTTCAGAAGCCAAGATGAGTGATTCTCTTTTCACTGCTTGCAAACGGCAGAAACAGATGTGGTTGTGCCAGGAATTTAGTTCAGTGGTTCCAACATGTGCCTGGCAAGCACAAGGTCCCGAGTTCAATCTTCAGCACTATACACCATAGTGTTATATGTGGTGGCTCATGCCTGTAATGCCAGCACTTGGAAGGTAGAGGCAGGAGGACCGCTGACAGTTTGAGGCTCGCCTGAGCTATGTAGTGAGTTCAGGGGCACCTGAACTACAAAATGAGACATTGTCTCAAAAAAAAAAAAAAAAAAAGAAAGAAATAGAAGTGGTTGATACCTGCTTCGCTCTAGGTGCAAACCTGATCCTACCAGAATTCAGGAGCCTGGGATAACCCAGGAGGATGCAGCACAAGTTTCCCAAATCTGGGTCTCAGAAACACACAGGTCAGTTTGTAGTTCTCACTTTTCAACAGCTGGCAGGGAGTTGGAGGGGTCTGGTCTTTTTTTTTTTTTGAGACAGGGTCTCCCTTTGTAGTTTAGGCTGGCCCTGAGCTCAGCCTCAAACTCACATCCCAGTAATCCTGTCTCTGCCTCCCGAGTGCTGGGATTACAGCGTGAGCCACCATGCCCGGCACTGTGGTATGTGGTACTGATGTGCTGCTGGGTGTTGAGTCTCCATGCCCAGTATGGTATGTGGTTACCGGGGATCGAACCTGGGCCCTTGCGCTTACAAGATAGGCGCCAGAACCACTGAGCTAAATCCCTGGCCCTGGTCTTTTGTTTTTAATATTCCCATGACACTAAAATCCTGACAGAACCACAAAATCTACTAGAAAAAGAAAAACTGTCAAGCCTTGTAGTTGAGGAAGAAGCATTAAAGTGAAGGTTTATGTCCAAGATCACAATGATAATTCTTCACAGAGCTGCAGAATAATGAGTCTAAATGAGATAGGGCAGGTCTGCATTTTATCTCATCCCCTGCAAAATAATAGAAGATGTATGGGCCGTGGAACAACACTTAATCATGGGAAGGTTTTTAGAGAGAAAAATATCACAATTAAAGACTTCATTATAAGACCATCTTCCTTTTTTTTTTTTTTGAGACAGGGTCTCACTTTTGTGGCTCAGGCTGGCCCTGAGCTCAGCCTCGAACTCACAGCAATCCTCTTGCCTTTGCTTCCTGAGTGCTAAGATTATAGGCGTGAGCCACTACTAGGCACTATGGTATGTGGTATTACTGATTGCTGGTGGGCCTGAGTCTTCACATCCAGCATTGTTTTATGTGGTTACTGGGGATCAAATGTGGGCCCTAGTAATTGCAAGACAGGCGCTGGAATCACTAAGCTAAATCCCGGGCCCAATCATCTTTCTATTATTATTATTATTTTTTTTTTTGAGACAGGGCCTCGCTTTGTAGTTCAGGCTGGCCCTGAGCTCAGCCTCAAACTCACATCACAGCAATCCTCTTGCCTCTGCCTCCTGAGCGCTGGGATTATAGGCGTGAACATCACGCCTGGCATTGTGGTATGTGGTGCTGATTGTTGCTGGGTGTGAGTCTCCACGCCCAGTATTGTATGTGGTTACTGGGGGATTGAACCTGGGTCCTTGCGCTTGCAAGACAGGCACTGGAACCGCTGAGCTAAATCCCCGGTCCACTTTCCTATTAATTTTAAAGATGGCAGTTTCTAAAATCATCTTTGCTTTTTCTACCTTTACAAAAGTGATGTTTTAATGTATTTCTAAGTAAAAAAAAAAAAAAAAAAAGATAATTTACCATCAAATTCAGCATCACAAGTCCACGCTATTTGGTCTGTATTTTTGACTGCAGACTGGAAACGTAACTGCACAGAAGGTACTGTAAGCTGCGTGGGTCAGGACAGTGGTTCCTATAGCTTTCCTGGGGTCTCCCTGTTTGTGTAGCTACTTGAGGACCTGTTCTTCACTAAGGAGACAGAAGGCCACTTGCAGACCCTTCTCTGCAAACAAGACATTTTCGAGGTGAACTGACTCTGTCCTCTGTGTCTTTGATCACTGCTTTCGGTAATCTGGATTAAAAAAATAAGGATTCTGGGCATCTTTACATGTCATATAAGATTTCTAGCCACGTCTGGCTCCCACTGGTCAAAGTCCTTTGAGGCCGGACTGTAGGTGACCCTCAGTTTTACGCTTCTCGTTAGCACAGAAGGTTTCTGCATGGCTGCTTGCGACAGAGGCCGAGTGACAGCCCCAGATACTGCTCTAATGAGCGCGCAGCCCAGGAGGAGGGGACTCATGGAGCACCCTCAAGGTCTAAGCCTCCACTCTGCTCAAGAGATCAGTCTTAAAAATACATGCATTTATATATTCATTCATTTCTTTATTTCTGTGTCACTGGCAACTGAACTCGGGCTTCCCTCTGAGCTAACCTCAGTCCTTTTTTATTTTGAGTCCGGGTCTTGCTAGGTTACTGAGTTACCCATGTAGGGCTGACCTTGTGAGCCTCTTGCCTCAGTTTCCCAGGGTACTGGGATGACAGGTGTGTACCTCCACAATGAATTTCTGAGGGCCGGAAGTGGGGGCACAAGCCTGTTATTCCAATACTCGGGAGGTTGAGACAGGAGGACTGCTGTGCATTCAACACAAGACGGGGCTACACAGTTCACAACCAGCCCTGAAATACATAGAAAGACCCTGTCTGTTTCAAAAACAAAAGTGAATTATCAGTTTCTCAACAATGTTATTCCTTTCCAATGTTTGCTTCAGGAAAGAGTAAACTTTTGCTCCGTGGAGCAGAAAATCCACAGAACAAGAGCTGGGCTTTTCACATTGGGAGATTCCAGGGAGCTAAAGCAGAACAATGAAATCGCCCAACTGTGTGAGAAGAACCTTAGTTGGAATGCTGATTTTTTGTGTGAGTGCACTGGGCAATGAACTCAAGGGCTTTGCATGGAACTACCTCTCTCAACCGTTTTTTGATTTTTATTTTGAGACAGATTCTCCCTTGGCTCAAAATAGGCTGTGCCCAAACCTGGAATCCTCCTGTCTCAGCCTCCCAGAGTGTTCGGGGATCACAGGTGTGTAGGTGTGCTCTACCCCATCCAGCTGGAATGTTGAATTTTTAAAACATAAATCGAATTTTGTGTGTTGGTGGGGATTAGGATTAAAATACTTCACTGAACACTAGAATAATACTGTATTCCAATGTGTAAAATTTCAATTCAGCAGTTCAGAGGCATGTGGGGGTCAAGCTAGTGACGTGGCCACAGGACCCAATGCCAGTGCACCTTCCAATGCCTCCTCCTGTAGATGCCCAGGGTGGGCAGGGCTGGACAAAAGCCTGACCAGCCAAGCTGCCGGGGAGTCATCCTCAACCACACAAGCTAATTGCTTTTTTTTTTAGGTTTTTTGAGACAGGGTCTCGCTTTGTGGTTCAGGCTGGCCCTGAGCTCAGCCTCAAACTCACATCACAATCCTCCTGCCTCTGCCTCCCGAGTGCTGGGATTACAGGCGTGAGCCACCACGCCCGGCACTGTGGTATGTGGTACTGGTTGCTGCTGGGGTGAGTCTCCACACCCAGTATTGTTATG